>JAQFYM010000819.1:0-48259 GCA_034694785.1 Agrenia bidenticulata | reverse complement strand
TAGGCTACTGGTTTGTCAAAACAAGGGTGGCGGTCAAGTTGCAACAACTAACCACCCTTAAATTTAATTAAAATTAATATCATATGCGGATATACCAGTTATTGAATTTTAAATACCCGGACAATGGCCTGAGACACCCTGTATAGTGGAAATTATGCCTCCTGGAAAGTTAAGTTTATTATAAATCAACACTTTCCTTCTGTATCATTCGAGGAGAGGTCTAAAAAGCGAAAAAGCATCCTGCTGATTTTTATGACACTCTGTCACGATCCTTCAATGCCTTTAACTTCCCTTCTGGGGTTTTATGGTCACTTGAAAATCGTATTTATTATCTCATTCACTAGTCCAGCTAACCTGGGCAAGCTTTTGGTTTCAAGTTCGTCCAAGTCTATTTCCATCATTCAAACGAATAATATGATGACTGAGGTGAGGGTATACGTGGGGTATACAACGGCCACTCTATAATAATTGTAATCAGAAGAAAGGACTGGCATTGTGGAAGTCATGGCATTTATAAGTTGGTATCCGAAAGTATTGCTCTTTCTGGGTAATTTGGTTTCGAATGGCATGTGATATATCTTGCTCGTGGCTTTTAATTATATATCTTATACAAAATTTTCCAATGGTATTGCTAAATAGTATTCGTCCTCTACACTTTCATTGTCAATCCCCTTGGATTCTAAATGATTGTTAAGATTCAGTCAGTACATAAAACTGAAGAATGCAGTGATAAATGCAGTTGAGTATGGAGAGGATTTCAAAGGCTCTTGTGAGTAGTGCGAGACGATTTATAAGGATTAAGCAATGGTAAGGGGATAGGCTTGTTCAAGTCAGAATTAAAATATATGGAATGAGAGTCCCATTAAAAAGGAAAGTAAAAGCTCTCTGAGAGAGATGTACCGGACCTCATAAAAATTACAGTGAGGAATGACTGAAGATGAGAAGGAAGAAATAAATTCAAACCCAAATCATGATGTAGCAAATGAGATATTTCAGAAACTTTACAAGATCAAAGGTTTTCTTCAGTTTGTACTAATAAATAAGAATTACATGTGGAAGGCAGGCCTGTTGTAGCCAGCCTTCTTAGCAAAGCCGGGATTTGATCTCTCAGAGCTTAAACTAAATGGACATGGTTGACAGGATTATGAGTATTGGATTTTTGAAGGATTTCTTCGGCTTCCAAATTATTCTTTTGCTTATTATAGTTAGGTAACTTTAAGGGCCGGTCTAAGGGATAAAATCTTTCCAGCTATTTATTCTTTTTAAAACGACGAATCGTACGTCCCTTCAATATTAATGGGCTCCTATATAGGATCTTCACATATGGCACCCAAGTTGGAACTTCAAACTGTTACAAAAAAATTACAAGAAAATCTGGGTTTTCTTAAAATCTACTTTTTCAAATGAAATCCCCACTTTGGTTGAGATTGGCTACGGATGGTTCCATCCAGCATTGGGCCAGCCATCACACATACAACTAATAAGCCAGGGGAAGCAGAACCAGATCTTTACGGGCCATATGGACTTGCATTTCTAAGACAAGTGGGATACCACGTTGCATCATCATGTCAACATTCGTCAATTTTAAGCAACAGGCTATTCGCTGTGAAACGAGTATTTTGCAAGATTATAGTGCAGTTTTGAGCTTGTTAAAAGTATATTTTTGAACCGCATGTATTCTAGTAGCATGCAACTTTAATGATTTACAATGGACATCATTAATCCTTGTAAATAAAATCACAGAGATGGAGTCCACCAAATTTTTTACGATTTAAATGCTTCCTGTAAACGATCTTAACGATCCTAGAACACATTGCATTATCTAAGTCTATGCTGGCACAAGTTCTTCCTCCAGAGAAAGTTGGAGACATTGAAACTTGAAGCTGGCTGATATGCAGATGTCTTTATTTGTGGTCAACACAGAGTCACCTCCAAGTAAACAAAATCATCCTGCTCCATTAAATGGGACGTAAAGTGAGCAATTTGGCCCAATTTTTAGACCTTGTGCCTACCTTTTATGTCACATACGTGTGCCCAGGGACTTTACTCTTATGGCTTGTGGCCAGGTTACCGATAGCTGATAATATAATACACACATCCAGATCAATACAATATATGCTGACCAATGATGATGATGGTGACCACATGCCCAATTGGTTCTGTGCGGTGTTGTTAGCTAAAGTGTAAGAAAAGGCCTTCGGTTGTTTGGTCACTCTCCCTCTCATTTGAGATCAGAATCTTCCAGTCCTGTGCCTTCTTTGTATATGGCAAGATTAAATCACGGCCATCTCAAGATCCTCCGAACCTAAAATCTAAACTTGTACATACAAATTAGACCTGAGATTGTATTGATACTTGAGCAGGAGACATTACACATATTCTGCATTAAGAAACTGTTGGTCATTTTCTGTCAGGCTAATGGAAGGGAGTTCACACATTTACGCTCTTAATTTATACAAAAGGACACACGACCAAAGAACTGAGACCACTTGACAAGTGACAATTGACCATTGTCCACCTCCTCCTTTACATGAATGAGACTGAATGGTCGGTAATGAGAGATGGCTTATTGGGACTCACATATTATTATATTATATGTCCATGTGTTCTACATAGTAAAACAGAATTTTAAAATTCAAAACTGGGTCAGTTGCTCATTCATGAAACGAACTACCAATTTTTCTCGGGTCACTCTTTCTTTTTCCCATTCATCATCTGTAGTCACCCTCATTGTTCCCACAGTCAGTCCTCGGACTCAAGACGGAGTGAATGAGCAGATTTCCATTTTTTCTCCCCAACATCTTAAACTACTCCTAAAGACTTAGTGAGGACATTCATATTCATAAAGGGGAACTGATTGCTGGGCCTGTAACTTCATTTGGAAATCGTGTATGTTTTTCTCACCAAAGAATAGAGAACAAGATTGATGCATGTATGAGCAAGACGCATAGTTCACCTACTGTCATTATCACCTACAATGATCGGGTTCAATTCAAAGCACAATTTCGTACTTGAGATATTCTTGCTCAGCTTTACAATCAACAATGATTTCAATTCTACAAGCCGACATGGTATGTGAACATTATTCCAAATCCTTGGAAATAATTTTTGAAGGAGAATATCGTAAAGAGTAGCCGGCTTTTATTGTGAGTTAATATTGTCTGTATTTGCAACTGAGACTTATCCTTGAAATAGTATTTCGGATTGGAATTTCCACCTTGCTCTGGTTATCGAAACTAAAAAGCTAGACATAACAAGTAGGGGATACAAAACTTCCTATAATAATTGAAGCCTATATATATTCATTGCATATTTAAGATTCGTTTCACTCTAGGATCTCTGTAACATATCTGTAAAGCGTCTGAATTGAATCAAGGATTTACGTATTCCTTCTTCCCGAAATGAAAGATGCCACTTTCCAGCCAACAGTCTCTGCAATATGTCAGATCAATTTCATTACAAATCAGACAATTGAGAAAAGGGAAATAAGTCGCCCGAGAAGACGGCACATGCCAAAAAAAAGAGTCATAACTCTAAACCTCCACCGGTCAAATTTGCACGAGTGAAAAACCCGTTTTCATTTACTTTTTTTAGCACATTGATAAATTTGCATAAAACCAATTGTGAATTGAATACAAGAAAAGCGAGACGAATTGACAGGAGCATGAATAGCCTTTTCAATTACAGCCGTATTGTAAACAACGAAATGGTCTTGTCTTCAAGGGAATCTTCTTGTCTCGTGTCTAATCGTCAATAACCTGCACTACCTGCTACACTCACCATCAAAACACCAACTGTATCAGCTATAAAACTCGAATCTAAAGTGTAGTTTGGTATAATAGCTTTTTTATTTTAAAAATCACTGAGCCATCTTAGCCTACTAATACTGCAAGCCCCGAATTGCACAAGACAGACGAGATAGTGTTTGAAATTTTAAATTCCAAATGAACTAGCAAGTTCGTGGAATTCTTCATATCGAAAACCAATAAATGCATAGATCCCTTGACAGCCGTATAATTTGCAATTTATAGTGTGGAAAATTGCACTGGTGGTCCTGTCAAGGAGACGTCATCTCATCTCTCTGTAAACTGTACGCAAGGAGCTGTATACTGTACCCAACCCAACCGCGGCTTCACTTTGACCCCACTGAGGCAGAAGCTTTTCGCACTTTTGTTCCCTGCATAATATTCAATTAAATGTGGATTTTTATGTTACGGGTGTCATGTCAAAAACGGAGGGGAAAAAACCCACAACCTCTCCGTCAGTTACCTTATTACTGACTGGTTATTATAATGCAAATTGGCTAATGCAAATATTGGTATTATTACTTTCTTGGAGTTGGTCTGGCCGGTGGATGGTCTAATAATTTGTCATAAGTGTCTGGCCTGGCTGAAGACTAAAAATATTGAGATTTCCATTAACCCTTTGTTCCATCTCTGTAACAATGCTGAACAAGTCTCTCATTTATTTATTGTTATTGGCCTTTTCAACCCTTTTGTCCTCGGCTAGTTCTTCTCATTTTCTAACTCACATGATTTATTTGCATCTGCACCTTCCACGATGTGGTAAACTGTGCTGCATTATTAATAAGAATGAGGACTAAGTCTATGGAGTATGGACCTCTGGACACGGGCTATGCATACAGATTCATTCAGTTGAATGGAATGAATTTAAAACTATAGACACTTCCTTACTCACCTTTTAATCAGTCCCTACCCTGGCAAGCTATAGAAAACACTTTCTTACTAGTCTCTCCGTCTTCTGTGGACGAAGGTCCCTCTTAAATTTCAACATAGACAAGATGTAGGGACAGGACTTAATGTACATAATACTAAACTGGTTAATTAGAACCCTTCAACCGTCTCCGGCTTTACTTGCATTTATTACTTATGGCCCAAAGATTTATTAGGCACTGAAAAAGCACGAGTAAATCTTTTGTAATTTACTTAACATAATTTATCCTTCTGGGTCATAAATATAACACGTGTAGTTTATGCGTCCTGATACTAATTACGAGTTTCTAACTCGTTAGACCTGAGGCACAAGTTGCTTGACTCCCTCGGAGGTCACGAGTTGATCCAGCACGACCACTCCATTTCGATGGACGGTATTCCGGATTCCACCAGGGCTCACGAATTGATCGGTAATCTGTCCTTGTTGGTTATCCACGGACTGGTGCAAGGTCTTCCCTTCATAAGTCACCGTACGTAACAAATCTTTCGTCCTTTTGGGCACTGGAAATTCATCCATAATCTCATCAGGGCTCCCATCGTTGGATTTAATGTGCATTCCAACCGTGATGGAGATTAGCAGGCAAATGGTCACCTGTAGTTAACGAAAATACATAAAGCGGAGCAGAATTATTATTTTTATTGTACAGTTCATGCCTGGCCTGTCCTTACCAATAGAAATGTAGACTTCATTTTTAGGTTTGGATTCTGGAAATGCGAATGCAAATAGTTGGCGATCAACTCGCTTTTATATCATTGATTCATATCTCCTTTAGTTTATCAGCCTCATCTTTACATTGAGTTTGTTCAAAATCCAATTAGCCGTGCAATTACGCATTACAAGATTCCGACCTAGCACATATACTCAGTTACTCATTACTCTTAATGAGTACGTGTCGAAAGCATCATGGGATCATTAATAAGTACTTGGGTAATTAGTGAGGACTAATTTGAATATTGCTTCCACACAGGAGCCGGGCAGTTGATTATTGAGTGTAGACTCTTGCATGGAGTGTTGCATCACGCCTCCTGAAACTCTCATCCATGGCTACGCAGTACTGACCAGTCGTAGAGGACCAGGTGCTTCATTATTCAATGTGCTAACAATACAAATACACTTACATTTTTATGTTCGATGGTGGGACTCCGCATCTTAAATAAAACCACTGAAAGAAGACACTTAGCCGGGCAGTTAGGGAACTTTATTTAGTCTCAACTTCTAGCTCAAGCAAATGGCCATTGTTACAGAATTTGCACTTACTAAACAATAACGGGATTGTCTTTCGTTAATTCTCCGCTGGGCTCTACTTGTAAGCTGATTATATCGAGACGCTGGTCTCTAGAATAACAATAGGTGACCATAACCTTCCAGAATAAACTGCAACCGACTGACCTGAACCTGGAATCTACAGCTTCTGTCAAGTCCCGAATTTGAGACAAACTCTTCGGCTGTGTAAAGAGCATACAAGGTTAATAGGCTTTGGGTAGATTATCTCTTTTAACCTTATTTTGAATTTAAAAATCCTTTTGAGATTTCAGAACCAAACCGAAATTGAAAAACTCCATAATTCACTAAGCTCTGAAGCCCGTGGATATCGCTGACTGCCAATTTATTGAAATGAGTTCACCTTTCCCAGAATTTTGTTCCTTTTTCTCAAAAGAATCTCAATTTGGTCTAACGAATAGCCAACCTAAACTAACCATCCATTACATCTGAGCAACCAAACGAAACTAAAGCAAAAAGGAACAAAACTTTTGGTCTGGAGTTTGAAAGTTTTTGAATTTATCCCAGAGGAGAGTGATTTATGAAAACCCGATAGTCGATGAGAAGCTAATAGGACATCATTTAAAGAAGACTAATGATAATTTTATTCCGGAATTTCGAATACATTTAAACGTTGAATTAAAGAATGATAGAGTGAGGTAGGTAGGGTAGGAAGGGAACTCCTGAAGGTTTCCCTGGATCAACTTGTTGTACGGTGCCTGAGAAAAGAGCCCACCTTGACTTCACTTACATGAGACATCCTCACAACACAGCGTTACCTTCAACATTGATCAACTTAACTTTTTTGTCTCTCGAGGCAAAAAGTGCAATTTTCACACTCCAGCCACAAATTATGAGAAATTAGACCAAAGAGAGTGACAAATTATTATTATAATAGAACTCAGACATTCCCGTTACTTTTGTCCTCTGCCCCGGGTTTGTCTCCCGGTTGGTGTTGGGTAGTAAATTATAACTCTCTCCCTCCTTCTTGTTGTTCTTGGTGGCTTTCCTTCATTTGTTTTTCGAAAATTGAAATAGTAAATTCAGCTGTCTCTTTTTTGTGTACATATTTTAATAGTGCCACTGCCGACCGTGACTAACCTCTCCTTTCACGATTTCAGATGCGGTACAAAGGGATTACATCCTTACTGGAACAACACAGACCTCTCCTCTAATTGTGAGACAAAGGTTAACTATCTAAATAACACTTTGACTGTTGACTCGCTGCGTTAAGACAAGGCTGTGTTCATTCACGTTCACCTAATCATTACTGCCATGATACACACCTTCTCTGATGGCTGGGTAGTACAGAGCCCTTTACTTTATTCACACCGAATAAAGTAAAGGGCCTCAGTCCTTTTAAGCTAAACGGAGGGCTTTCTGTTAAACCAAACTATGTGGTAGCCCCGCTTGTAAGTTTTTCAAGAAATAATATTACCCAAGCTATACTTAAAGGCTTTAGAGTAGTAGGGGGATGTTCACTAAAACTTTAACCGAGTTTGGCTCAAAATTGTCAGCAGAAGCGTAAAATGTTTACATTTGCCGTGAAAGGGCAAATGGGATTTTTTATGGTGGTCAAGTGGCTTTAAAAATTTAACCCTGACTTGCCCAACCAACAAGCATTGTCCAAGTTTGAGATAAATGGGTGTGTTTGATGGGGTACTAGAAATAATTTTAATGCTCAACTTGTACTCATTGAACCATCCGATATGGAAACACAAACGGTGGTTTTAGTATCCCCGTTTGTGTGCTATCTCAATGAAATTGTGCACGTGTGGCATGACATACATTTTAAACAATAGTTTTAAACTGATTCCAGGCAAAATATTTTTCTCCGTCATATATATTTTATTTTTTGAGAAAAATCCGAAGGAAAAAAGTGTTAGATACAGTTTCTGTACATTAAAATTCATCTCAAAATCCAATCGTAGCAATGCATTCTAGCCTAGCAAGCAGTTAAAGAACGAAGAAAGTGATTCTCGTAAAAATTTCAGAAAATCCTAATTAACATAACGATTGTAGCCTTTCTTACCTTCAAGATTGGGTAAGTTGTTTGAGACATAAATCTTTTTTGTTCGATTATCCCGTCCACCTCCCGAGGAAGGCTCAAGAGGGAAATCACACTATAAGGAAACTGAATGATTATCATTACATTACACATTATCATTATCATCATGATCAACACCTCGGGAATCCCTCAACCTCAACGCCATAAAAATCATCATAAAAAGTCTAGGTTCTAAGAAGTTCCAACACAATGTTTGCGTTCTTATTCCCTTCCGACGACCCTGCTGTTCACACTTAATTTTTTTTTATTACCATCTATGTCGTAGAGTCACCGCCACAAATTTCAGTCTACCGTTCTCACTGACACACTTAAGATTAGAAGGAGTCTTCACAATACTCTGAGCATGGCTCGTGCCTTAAGTCTATACCAATTTCGATGAGCTATTCAATTCTTAAAAGCTTCAAATGCCTTCTTGACTGGACTACGGCAGAGATCTCATCCCTTCAAATGTCCATCAACAGTCGTTAAGTTACATTAAAGTATTTGTATATAATTTCGTTCCCAGATCATTTCAAGCGCTTCTAATCCAACTCGAGTCCCCCCTTTGTCCTGAGAAGACATGCAAGTATTACCCACACAAAGGGGGGAGAGTTTTATTACATACGGCAATTTATTGTGGCAGTTTGTTTGTAAACAGAAATGATAAAATAATTCTTTCTAGATTTATGAGGATAATCATGATCCCTCCTGGAGCTCGAAAACTTTGTAACGGGATTTTGTAAAAGCTTCGAGTATATCTAAATAAATACATAGTATGTTGGACTTTTTTATGTCTATGGGCTGGATGAACACAACATCCATTGTCCCAATCCCATACATGCATACTTGCTCTGTTTAAAGCCAAGATTTAAAATTCGTTTATAGGAGATTGGGATTATAGCATCAATTACATTATTCCTGATAGATATCAAAGGTATCAGTATCTAATTATTTACCAAAGGCAGGACATAGCCCTAGCTAAATGCTACAAGTGCGTTGACCCACTGAATCTTGATGCTGTTTGATGTATATAATACAGTTAATCCTAACTTCCTGGAGTCACCATTCATAAACTCTCGTTCTTTTTATTTGAATTCGGTAATGGTACGAGATCTGGATGAATGATCATTCATTTGTCCCGAGCTATGTTTGTTCCGCTTGTTTATGTCAGCTCTTGGATTTTCTGGATCATATGTATGATAAAGGGACCGGAAAGGGGTTTTTAAATCAGAGAGTATCGTTTCAAACCCCTTCCTACTATCTATAGTCCTTTAATTCGTAGGATTGAGAGGGTCTTGAATTGCTGGTATCAAGAGAATGATCAGGAACAGAGTTTTTATTTTATTTACTCTATCTATGTAAAATGATTTACTTTGCATCTTCAGTACAGTTATTTATAAGGCATTTTAGATAAAAGCGCTACATTTTTTGAGTTTTTAATTACTCGGATTTAACCTGTGGATCTGTGAAAGATGATGATATAATGATGATGCTCGATTAATAATATCCTTAATTCCCCCATTTTCGAATCACGCTAGGAAGAATTGAAAAAAGCTTCAAAAGAAATCAGCATTTACAGTCTTTATGAAATAAGTATGCTCAGCTTATAAAATCTTTTGAGCTCCACGCCACTCCCGTTGATCGACTCAACGAAACTGAATGAAGGATTAGATACGACCTATCAAAATGATTGGAGCGGTGAGTCGGTGAGTGGGGTTAAGTTTTCAAAACATATAGCGTGCCTAGCTTTATAAGTGGCGATCAATAATCTATGAACTATATGAGAAGCAGTGGAACAGTCTTACCTGCTTAATGTATCTCTGGTGAAGTGGAAGCAGTAAAGAAGGAGATAAAAATATGATAAAAAATCTTTGACTAACGGTTCCCTTTAAAACTCACATCCTGCTCGATTGTTCATGGACATATAAATATAAATATATACATACGCACAGATATAGATAAATGAATGCTTCTACACCGTCATTTACTGAATGATATCAAACGCACTCTATATTTGAGACTCCGCATGGATGTATCCAGTAGACAGACAGACAGACAGCCCTCTGACAATGCCTACTTTCAAACATCCAACTGAATCGGATGGTCAGGGCTTGTCCATTGTTTAACAACATTTCTCATAAAAACTTTCCCCGTGAGTTCAGCTCATCATCAACATTGAATGTACCGTTAGTCTCTCTCACTCTCACCGAGTTTGAATTAGAAAGGATGCCTGGAGTTGATCCTAGCCTTGTGTTCTTCTCCTATTCTTTATGTATAGCCAGGATATCATCATCAATAATAGTAATTACCGTTGTGCTTTAAAGTTACAATAAAAGGGATTTTTACATTCGGAATGCCTAATGAATTTTGATTCATTACCCATACACAGTCTGTAGGTTGTGCATGGGTGTATACATAATTCGAATTTCCTCTCGAAGATTTTTATGAATTCAGCACGGCGCGCTCTCATCAAAATGTCATCACTGACAACCAACTGCCTGTTATCCTACTGATTATCATGATTCGTGACAGGCGGACACGGGGATTCCGGATAATAATTCTTCGTGATCATCATAACAATCAATGCGGGGATAAATAAATTTCATGTAGCTACATAAGATTACAAAAGACAGAGCTGAGATCAACTCTCTAGTCTTTTCTCTCTCGTGTCTTTGTGGAAAATACATATGAATGTTCGTCCTTCTGTATGGCAACGATATGAGGATGAATAATGCGGAGGGTGCTTTCTTATTCGGATGCTACCTATAATATTTTAATATAAAGAACTCAAGCTTCGGTTTATTGAATCGTATCTTTGCCTTAATCTAGGATCTATTCTGTTACGAAACCACAAGCGTCCCTGTCTTTCAAAAGATTCTGATCGGGAGTATCGGTGTCTCTTCTCAAAGAGTGTGGACCTCTGCATCTACTCTGTACATAAGAACATATTATCTATGTGTGTATTACCTATAGGTAGGTAGATGGGATTTTAAATCCTATCGTGCAAGTAAATGCCTTGTTGGCACTCATGTTTATTTGTCACTAAACCATGTCCCTCTCCACGGGCTACAAATGACACCGTTATCTCATACATAGAGAAACTACAAATTAGCCTTGGGGAATTAATAGCCAAACAAAAAAACAGAATCTATTTCCTATGGAATAACTTTCGGAGGGAGGAATGCCGCTGGACTGTACTTTGGATTGTGGACTTTTATTTACTAAAAAAATATTATCATCCCACTTGATTAATTGGATTTCTACAGCATGGCCCCCCAAGGTTTGGAAGGGCCCCATCATGGATGTATCAGCATAGGATAAATAGCTAGGGAAGGAAAATGCAAAAGTCAATCGTCACATCCTGAACCTTATCCTTCGGCTTGTTTACACCTGCCTTCATTTTGCAAGATAATTAGCTACGTGCAGTTTCCCCTACATTTAATTGCACAGTGAGGTAAAATGCTTTTGAAACGTGTAGGCTGTGTCTGTATTCATAAAGCTTGAATCCCCAAAGGGCCCTCTTGTATTGGTATTCGCTGTTTCTTCATGTACACGGGGATAGAAACTGTAGAAAGAGAGATATTTTTTACCACTTTATTGGCTTGTATATTTCATATTTTAAATATCATCACCCCTTGCCTTGGCTGTGCATTGTTATCGTACCCCTTGGCCAGCTTTAGAAAAAAAACTAGCTTTAGAAATACATGTGGACTTCCGTAAAATAAATATCTGATTGAGTTGCATGCCTTATTAGTTCTAATTTCTATTGTCAAGTCAAAAGTTTAGTTCCATAGTCTGCTTAGTCGTATTCCCTTGATCATTAAAACATATTTTTTGGTGTTTTACCAAACCAATGGGTTTAATCATGAGTCATGATTAGGAGTATTTTTTGTACGAGTGATTCAATGAGGATGATGTATCAACACGGGGGAAGGTCCTTTGCCTCGAGAAAGATGTATAATTTAATTGCGTTGGCTATTGTTTTTTTATGAGACGCAGCTGATAAAAAAAAAAGGAAAAAGCACATTGACTATTGGATGGATTGGATGGACACACCGGGGTTTGAGTGTGCCAGCAGAATTTTCAACCGTCACTTACAATTACAGTCAATAGGATACGCAAAAATTCCCCTTTAAATCCATATTTACTCATCGAAAGATAATCTTATCTCTCGTTCTCTTGTGGTGTTTACCGGTTGTCAGCTTAGTTGATCTGGACATATGAGCTGTTTTTTTACGATCTACTCAACTCATATCCACACCATTGATTAACGAGCTTTTGAGTTGTAGGGCTAGGGACTCGTGTTTCCGTTCAAATAGTTGTAGTACAAAATCACAATCGCCAAAATGCTGGAGCTGGAAGAGTTGGAAGAATTGATGAGGATTCACTTTGCAAAAGTGAGGCTGATTAAGGGTAAGACAGAGGCATTTTTAAATATCCATGTTTCTACAATAAGTGCTCTTGTGTATTGGGTATGTAATGGGGACTTCGTTGTGGGTTTCATAACCGAATTATAATAACTCATTCTTTATATTGATTACACACAGATGAGGGTAAATATGAAGTGATAGACAACTTTAATCAAGTCGCGTTCACTGCCACGATTCCCGAAGATGATACAAGGTACCTGAGTGTCCTAAATTCGGAACCAACATCGCTCTTTCATATCGTACAAGCCACGGATGATGTAAAACATTGAATATAAAACTGTTTAATTACTAAATATTACTTAAGACTGAGGAACACTGCTGCTATTCATACTTGACTGCTGACTTTACTGTTATTCCGCAGGATTTTGTTGTCAAGTCGTCATATGGTCAAAACATTGGACATGTCGTGATCCACCGCAGTGAGGAAACAGACGAGCCAGTTGCGGTGGAAGTTCTCAATCCTGCAAAAGAGCTCCGTTTCAAACTCACAAAGTTGCCCTTGATAAAGCGAACAAGTGAATTCCAAGTAATCTCCGACATGTTTTCTAGCCGTTTGGGATTTGTGGATTTTGAGAAATCGTGCTGATTAATATAAATTTGTCTGTCTATTTTCTCTCCAGGTGACTTCCGTAGTAGATGGGTGTTTGGTAGGACGAATCAATATCTCACGTTCTAAAGCCATCATGTCCATACAGCCTGAGATTCAAACGATTCATAAAGCTCGTATCATTTCTACTTCCATCGTATTGCTGGTATGACAAAGATTTGAAATCATGGGGTCAATTTTAAGCTCAGGAAAGGAAAATTACATATACTTGCAGGGTGTTTACAATGATTGCTGGTCTAAACTGAGCAGTCCCGAAGGATCCAAGTGCTAAAAATTACATCCAATAGGGAAGAATGTTTTTCAAGTTTCATAAAATCATGAATGAGTGAATAAAAAATGTTCTCGTAATATCTGAAATGCTTTTTTTTAAACTGTCAGATACTTTATTCCTTTAATATTTTATCAACATGTTTCAATAATCTTAAACTATCAAAATATTCCTTAAGTGTAGATATAACTATTAAAGTGGTTCACACATTTAATTAATATAAGGGTAGGATTCGTTATTTTAGTTAAATAAAAATATTTAATTGTAAAAAGCGTAATTTCCTCTTAAAAAGAGTAGTAATGTAAACATAGCATACAAATGGACCAACCTATGAATAAGTTGATATTATACATTTGTGTTCTAAGTTTGCTTGGCGTTTGATATGCATTTAATTGACAGATTGTCTCATTTGATTTCGTCTTCGATATTGTGAAGAAGTTCGTCTAGCTCTTGAAGCCTTGATTTCGTTAACAGATTTCCCATCATCCTTACAGATTTGAGCTCCATCCCAAATCATACTTATAACAACAGGTTTAGGTTCTCGAACGAACCAAGAAATGCGAAACCGAAATGTCACCGTCTCGCCTTTGACAATTTCAAGATCATCTCGGCGGCTTCTGAATGTGGCCTTTCCCTTTTCTGGATTATTTTGAACCCAGATTGCCCAGCCCTATTTTTACATCAAAAAAATTTTCAAATTAGCTTCATTCGAATAATAAAGATATTTTCAGAGTTTCAAAAGTTTAAAAAAAAAGTCTTACCCCAAGGAAGGTATATTCGACATCCGTCTCCATGTCCATGATCCACTCTCCTGTCAAATTATGTGGAGCAGGGAAGCTAACGTTTACCAAGTAGTTCAAAAGACCTCCGGACTCAATTCTCATGATTTGCGAGCAATCAAATGCGGAGGAATGGATTGCAAACAAAGACATGATGAAAATAGAAGAGACTAACGTCAATGATTTCGACATTTTAAATACTTGTATTGAAACGTAGGAACGGAAATTTATGGTTGGCAAATTGCGGTAAATTGATTGATAACTTGTTTATCAGATATTGGCTTCGGAACTGATTGATTCCACACCTACCGACTCGTATTTATATGAATCCATCAGAGAAAGAATTTCGAAATTAATCTCTTTAAGATTAATTTTGTGAATAAATTTCATAACATTGTTACTAGGATTAGCAAGACCGATCCGCCGTAGGTCGGTCGGCGATAGATAAGCTGGTCTTTCCATAAGACAATTTTTTATTTTGGGTTCCTCTGCTCCTTGCTCCTTATGATAAGGTTTCATGCATATATCATGTTAAACTTTTCTCGTTTTCAAATATCTTAACTTGAAGCTTGACATTTGATGAAAATAAGTTCAAAGTTTAACAAGTTGCATGCATGTGGTAAATCCTAGGTGGATTAGTAGAGGGTGTGTCGTGATATTATTTTACAGCTAATCCTCAACCAGTTAACCAGTGTTAAATTCATAAAGTGAAGCTAACATGTTGGGATATTTGTCAATTTTGATCTTATTTACATAATACGAACATTATTTATCGTTGGATTTCTTAATCTTTTTCAGTATTTACGCCTCAAACCCGCATTAGAAACTTGTTATTGGAAAGTTTTAAATCTGTTTCGATTGAGACCAGAGGGTGTGTGTCTTGGATTTGTTTGCTCATGTGATAAAGCTTTGAACCTCAAGATGTGATGAATAGACTAGACACTCATATTGAGATATCATCTTAAAAATGACACGCCTCCACTCAATCCAATTTAAAGATCCACAAAGCTTTCCACTAATTCCATTTATTCCATCAATTGCTAGTAGATAATGACTAATCCATTTAAACCAGATTATGCTTAAAAATTGAGGAGAACGTTATGATTTTTTGAGTGTCAATTTATATCAAAATACTTCGTTTAGCTTACACAAATGACAGTAAACGGTTAATCTTTTCGTTTCCTTAATTTATTGTAAATTTATTTATGAAATTGATATTTATGGCTTCAAGTGCCTCTATTCGTTCTTTCTCTTGCCATACTTTGTATGAACGAAACAATCGTATTAATAAAATGTACAAACTACGAGAAAGAACAAGCGTTGATCTATATGATACGAATGAGGATTTTGTAAAATTTATTAATATCAGCTGTACCGGTCAAATACTGTTATCATAATTAAATTATTATAATCAAAATAGATTACAATTTTATCATGGAAATCTATTTTAGTATTAATAAAATCCATGATCAGATTCAAGGATTTTTGAAATTCTATAAAAAAGCTAATTTTATTAAATTTTTTGAATTTTTCGTCTTCATGCAGTTTTTTGATAACTTGAATTTATTAAGACATTGACTTTAAAGTAGCATCTTGAATTTGATTTTATGATTGGTCTTATACTTAAATCTCTATAAGTCACTTAGTAAGCTCAAAATGTATTTAAAGTAACAGTCTTAATAGCTCCAATTTTGATCCAAACCTTCCTTACTGCTTAATACCTTACCGATCTGTATAAAATCCCATTTGTAACATAAAATAATAACAATCAATAACTTCATGATATAATACATCTTGTGTTACTTAAAATTAAGTTATTTAAAAAGGAGAATTCATTATTATTAAATATAGATTCGTACTTTAATAAGGCCGATAAACAATTACTGGCCACAAGACGTAACGAACAAGAGGAATAGGATAAGAGGATATAAATGGTCTAGTGTAGATTATTCGAAAGTTGTTTAGAATTTGATTTTGGATAGGAATGAACATTGGATATCTCGAAAAGGGATAGAGTATAGGAATCGGCCCCGGTCTCTGGTGGAAAACGGAATATGAAAATGGACTTGGTCCCTGAACCTCGGCGTTATGAGAGGGCTGCTGCGTCAATTGTAGTTTTAAGGTTGGTGATCCATCCGAAGACGGTCCACTGTACACGATTTCCTGATTATAGTACGGATGGGACTTTTCAGGGCTTCGAAATTTGTCAATCTGTAATAAATATTTGAAATTTCTATTTTGAATACTGGAATTTACAATCTATCACATCTTTTCTCAATTCAAGTGAATATGGCCTAAGAACGTAGAATTATATGATCAGAATTAGTAAGGAATAGAAGTGCTTACTCTGGGATTGTGCGAGGCTAAATTAATCAGTGGTAACGGTTTGGCTTGGAAATGTGGATACAATGGATGGACTGGATTCAGTACACCCCAGGTAGCAGCCCTTATGTGATCCTAAAATTAAAAGAAAATTAAAACTCGAGATTGAAGTTGTACAAAGTCATAATACTAAGTTAAATCCTCTGACCGGAATTGAAAAGGCTTCAAAAACTGGGGGAAATGTCACTAAAGCAATGATAATATAAGCTGGAACCCACATTGTTATTATTTCTCTCGTACAATATGATTGAAATCGACTGATCGACTCCAGCGAAGGTATAAGACTGAAATACTCCTCCAGTAATTTGATCGATCGTTAACTTGAATAAACAGGTTGTAGTCAGAGATTATCAATTGTTTTGCAAGTCAGCGTTTTTCCTTTTCACGTAAAAAAATCGTCAAAGCTATTAGTAACAACTATTTGCTCTAATGTTGTTAGTTGTAACAGCTTCATAAAGAATTTGGCTGCTTGAATGATTAATTACGTATCATAGCTAATGGAACAATTATTTTTACAGCTTCCTCAAGAATCTGATTACAAGTGCAATGTATCTAGGCCATTATTTTCTTATCATATGCCAAAGTGTAAAAATACACGAGATGGATGAGTTCCCTCGTGATATACTTTTCCTATATGTAACCTTTTAAGCGTCACATTCTGGACCAAATTTCAAATAAAATTTAGCATTAAATTATATTGGTTTAAAATATCGGAATCTTTGGACAAATCTATCTGCCTGGTCAGATTTAAAATATGTTTGTATCCATTTTCTCAAAATCAGCGCTACCGTGTACACTTGGGAAGTTATCATGCTCGTAGAAGCTTGGATGAAAACAAAATTATCTCTAAATTACCTTTAAGTTCCGGTTTCTGTGTGTCCTTCCGTCCCTTACATTCTCATAAAAATATTATATTATGGCATGTCTCCATGAAATCCGGAAGCATTGTTTTTCATAACGTATGAAAATGTAGTGAATTACGGGAATAAAATATTTAAAACCGAAATCATGTTATCCAGTCCTCCCCCCTTGAAGAATAGCATACTTATCGGTCCGGAAAGTCCCGTCCTTCCACTTCCTTGTTTTCCACCCCTTGACTACTCAATCATACAAAAATATCATGTTTGATCACATTGGGAATTTAAACATTTAGAACCCTCCGAAAAAGGCTTCCCCATTCCCACAACCATTACATACCGGATTTCTGTATTCTTCTAATGAATTCTCCTGACATGTGTCCATACAAATAACTTGGGAGCTTGGGAGCAGGTAAGACTCAGTAAGTAACTAGTAACAGTGTACGAAATGTAAATGACAGACTGGATTGTCAAATGTAAATGCAAGTGTTTCCTTAAACACCCTCCAAGAGTAGGAATTAAAGTTGAACCCTTTTTTCTTTTGTTTTATTTCTCACGGTGATAAGAAGGGAGTCTGGTCTTGTTTTGTAGACGAGTCGGGCTTGGGTTTCCTCGTTCTATTTAAAAATTTGAAGCGGGGCATACGGCACGGAAGTTCATTCTTCTTACCAATACATTTGTAAGAAGTAATTTATTTATGAGGTGGTTTAGTGCTTATAGTATCTCTCAACTGAATACACGTTCATAAGTTAAATTACTCAAAGTACTCCACAAGAATATACACGAAGCCATCTGCTTCCATAATAGATGAGTAGTAGTAACCAACCTGTTTCCTTCCGAGTCTGCAAGTCCCGAAATCATGGCTCAGCCAAATGACATTTGAATTAAGAGCTAGTAGAACTAAAGCTTGTTATAAATTCGGCTAGGAAATGACATTGCCTAATTTTGAATCGCTTATCACTTTATCCGTGCATTTCCCCAAGTACAGGGTACAACTGCAACTGTGGAAAGCTGGTGCATTTAAACTCTTGTTACACGATGATAAGAGCAATTAGTACTACGGTTTGTAAATCATGTGGAAGGTATGTGTAAGTGTGTAATCCAGAGTATAATCCTCAGAACAGATATAAGATTGCTGGCTACTCAGTAGTACTCACCAACATAATACCAACTTGCTTTCATCTTGAATATAATACAATTATAAAGATACCATGCCTGTAAACAGTATGTCACCAGCCGTCAGGAAGCAGGGCCTTTAGGCTCCGCTCCATACGCATGCTGCCGAGTTTTTGGTAAATCCAGCTAATAAAGCTATCAGCGAATGACACGGAGATTTACAATCGGAAGTGGAACCCAAAGTCATTTGAAAAGTCTCATCTGCTCCTTTGACCACCATGCACCAGCCCGGGTCACCTCATTCACCAAGATGCAGATATACTAAAAGGCTTGGCGTTTTAGGACAAAAAGTCAATTTGTCACTGGGAACGTAAGACAAGATACGCCAAGCCGCTGCTGGGGCTTTGAACAAAAAGTCAATAAAAAACCTTTTACCTTACTACACTTAAAGGAAGAGGGTATTGAAATTTTGAGTGATAAAGCTCTCTTGTATTTTGTATTCTAGAATGAAAGATGAAACAACTGGATAGTGTGTAACAATTGGGCGTAGTAGTAGTATGCTGCTGAGCTGCTAACAAAAAGCCCCCACTTTACTTCCCATTATGAAAATTGCTAACAACTAAACGCCTTGTTGACTACTCTGCTTTGTTTGATATTGTCGATTGTAATTTTACATTCTCTTGGTTAGATAATCACTATTGTTTCCATTCCTTTTTCTCCCAATGGAACGAGCTAGCTAGAAATATCCCAATGATATTGCTACCGTGTATAACACAACGATCACCTAACTAACTGCGTCCATCCTCTTCAAATTCGTGCTGTTCCAACACATTGCCTCCTGGATACAAGCCTCATAATACCTTAATGAGTGACAACTGACAAATTACATCTGGACGCGGGGGACAATGGCAAACGCACACCGGCCGCAAGCCGGCCGTCCGTCCTTAACTCTTCGACTTCCGTCCCGATTCAAAAAACCGGACAAACATCTTCAGTTCAGCTTCATGGATGTCCGACCTGCCTCATTTTCTTGATTTTTCAACGTTTACCTCTCAATTTTTCAGTACAATTGTTTCCTCTTTTTGTTCACTACCTGGAGTAGTTGTGCGACATGTGTTTGTGATTTATGAATTCATGTGCAAAAGCACCAAAGACAGTGAAAGTTAGAAATTCACATTCAACATTATCATCTGCTATGTACAGTGAGAAATTAAGGGATTTTTTTAAAAGCCTAAATTTCAAATTCTCCAGACCTCTGTAATTTGTACTGGTGTTAATGATCTAACAAATGATATCATTGAAAAGCATTTCTCGTCCAACACCTTAGGCGGAATTTTCTTAACCTTCTAAAGTTAACTTTGGGGGCAAGTCAATATACGATTTTGAAATTTAATAAGTAGATGACAAAACAAATGAGGAATCGCTAATTCGAATCATGATTGATGTTAATAAACCACAGACACAAAAACACGATACTGTAATGATAAAATGTACTTATTTGTACATACACACCGCATGCAAAGATATATGCATAGAAACGGTCGTTCTAAATCTAAAGGCCTATCCTCAAGAATTACCCCTTCTGGAAAAGTATTTATTTACCATTAGGACAGGTTGGGATTAGTCACCAAATATGTAGCTTCTCTTAAGCAGCTCTTGCTACACAAACTTCATACATTATTAGGCACTAGACTTATATTTTTTTTTACCTTGTCCTCTTGCATGGTTCCAACCCTCATGAGCATGAAGTTGATGATATAATGATTGCTATTCCCTCAAGCTGGTGAACGAGAGTATTATTGATCTTGAGGGACAAGAAGAACATAAGAGGAGTAAATAAACATAAAAAGACAGTAGCAAAGTATAGGGAAAGTGTAAACTGACTGAGGGCAAACATTGTTTGAATTTGGATTGAAAGGTTGTGAATGTAGGGACGAATATTGGGGGGAAATGGACGAGTTAAATAATATTATTGAAACATCCTTCCTACCCCTTGGTTTCTTGGGCTTTAATTGTCTCCACTTTGTAGCTAGCAGACAGATAGGTGAGGTATGAGTATACAATTATGGAATTATAGAATTATCCAATCCCTCGTGTGCCATACAGACTTAATGTTTACACAATGTATGTGTAAGGAATTGCTGAGGAGAAAAAAAAATCCCCTGTCTTTCAAAGTGTAACAGTCAACAAAAATTAAATTATGCTCTTCCGTCCTCTCCTGTAACGTGTATTTGTTGTGTAGCCGGCAGTTGTCGATTGTGCCTTATCCTTTTTCTTTGATTGTTGGTAGACAAACCGTAGATCCACGCAAACATGTTCATCCGATTATCATTATGAGCAAAATCTTCAAACTCATTGATGGGGTTGATTACATGGTTACGATAATTACTATTATTAACTTTCTCTGCCCTCTTGTCACAATCAATGTGTGAGCACTGTGTGTAGTACCGCATGTTACACTTCAATAGCTTCTTTACGAGCTGGGCTTAATGTAAATAAAGGATTGTAATTCCGGAGGAGGATGAACGGCTTGCGTTTCTGTGCTCTAAAGGGTGTCATTCAGACTTCAGCTAGGTTAAACTCTGATAGTGCAGTAAATTAATTGATAGCTCATGCAATGAGATAAGTTTCGAGTGTAATTTTAGCATATTTTTATTTACATCGACAAAGGGTGAGTGATCAACTAAATCAACAAGTAATTTATTTTAACAGGTACGAAAAATAATATCAAATGAATTACTACTGTAAGTACTTATTTTTTTACGGGCTTCGGGTACGGAGAAATCTAGAGGAAATGTTTGCTTAGTTATATTCCAGTAGCCTTTTGTCAGAAATCTAGAATCCGAAATCTACGTGTGGATCTCCCACTTTATTAAACTGTTATCTTAGGTGAAGTAGTTTACACAGTTTTTTAGTATTTTATTTGCACACCCAAAAATGACTTGTAGGTAAAATTTGGATGCTCACAACTCCACAAGTCCCAACTAACTCCTAATTACTCCTAATTGCTACATATTTGCATATCGTTATCATAACATGAGTGTGAAAATTCGGTGTGGTGAATATAAGGGCCTTGATTCACAATATCCTTCCTGCTGACATGTTTACTATTGCTGTGCACACAGTGGTAACGCAAATATAAAATAGTTGAAGATTGGAACTATCTATCTACACTGTTTAAGCGTTTACGCTTTCTCATAACCCTGATACAGTTTTGTTATTAAGGCAATCCCTTTTCTAAATGTATGGAACTGTGAAATTATTTTCTACTTGGAATTGTTAGTGCTCTGTCGTAGCTAAAATATTCATGACTATAACGATATGTAAGCTTATATTCTTTTATAAATCCCAACGAAATAGCTTTAACTATATGAATACACTTCGTTGTACAGAAACCCAAAGCTTGGAATCTGCTTGGCTTTAACCTCGCAAGTGACTAGCGTTTGTGACCTTTGGATGTATTTTGAAATATCTCAAGTACTTACAATTAATCTTGGTTACTCTTAGGAATGGGAAATATCTATAAATTTATATGTGCTTGTTGTGCGACTAGATTACAGTGCTTGGTTTAATGTTTCTGTAGAGTAGATCTTAGGTTATAATGGTTGCTTAAAAATACCCATGCATTTCAATTAAATACAACATCTAAAAAAATAGTTTTCATATTTTTACCTTCCAAAGTTGAACTGTTCAACTGTAATGATACTTAGGAAGGTCTTCATGAAAATTCTCAATATCAGAATGACCATCAGATAAATGACCCTGACTTTGACCACCCCCAGGAGAAATAATCTCCATGCCCACCTCAGCATTCAAAATAGGATCAGAGGCGATGCTGTTATTTCCGTTGGAAACTGACACCCCAATGACATCGATTCTATAATTTTCGTCCTTTGCGGAAAGTATGTCTGATGGAGAGCAGGGCTCTAGCTTAATCCCCAAGTTTTGATTTTCCTGATTACTATTCTCATCGTTGTTTTCATCATTGTTGTAAGTAGTGCAGGAGTTTGTCATTGTAGTCGAGGGGTCGATGGAGGACATAATAATAATCCTGTGACCTGATGTCATAAGCCCTGATGCAAAAACAGGCTCATCCATCTCCGACTCAGCATTGTCACAGGAGATTTTATCCACAGTGGTATTAGCAGATAGGACACTCTGATTATGACACTGAAAAGATGAGGACGGAGATTCACCCTGGACGAACAGATCATCTTCCTCTGAAGAAAAGATGAGTGATGTGGATGGAGATACGGTGGAATGATTTGGGGACGATGTCAGAATCGACAATGGGGATTCCCCTCCCTGATCCTCTGGAAGTTGAAGAATCCGTTCTAGGTTTCGAATGTAGTCCAGAGCACACCGAAGTGTATCTACTTTAGACATCTTTTTCAGTCGATAGCTGTCCGGAATGTGCTGACGAAGTGTTTGGAACCCTTGGTTAACCTACAATAGACATCAAATATTCATAATCAGCATTGGCTCTCCCTCTTGTCATTGTCATCAAATCACTACTCTCAACTGCAACGTGACTCAATAAGCACCGATCTCTGCACAAACGGAATGTGCAACAATATTAAATCCTATTGCCCTAAAAGTTACAAGTGGCCCCACTCTTCTCTTCTCCACCAATGAAAAATCTCAGACCATGCATTCGTATTATTATTTACAAGCCTTTGTTTACAATATGGATTTGAAGAAAACGCTCAGTCAACAGAGAATGGAGCGTAGATAGGATAGCTTGTAGTTTTTATTCATCGGATCACTATTGAAAACTTTTCTCTGGCAAGCCTGCTGAAGAAGCAACTTTATTTCGAAAAGCTGTATACGAGTAAAGATTTCCATGAGGTGTAAGGAGTTTTCAAACTACTCTTTTCTTGCATTGTCTCTCTGAAATGATGCAGCAATATGTAGAGAATTGAATCTGAGAAAACGGTTCGTTCAATCAAATTCAATCAATTAGCCTTGACTAAGCACGTTAAAAGGATAATAAAAAAGCCAGTTGCAGACTGGTAACATAAATCACCCATCAATTTACTCAAAGACAGAAAATGACTACAAACTCGCTACATCTTCATCAATTGTGGAAACAATCAAGTTTTAAATCTTGTTGTTTCACTTTCTATGAAGAGAAGGATTTAGTCGAAGCCCCGGCGCCAGGCTACATTGCCCAGCTCAGGTAACTGTTTTACTTTAGGAAATCAACAGAATTTTCAAGAAATAAAAGTAGGAGAGAGCACCGAGACTATTCTTCCCAGGTGAGAACAAATACGGAGAGCTGATTGTAGTTGGGACATGGCCGTTTCTGACTGCTTTTCGTTACATTGCATAATAGAGAACAAATGGAGCTGGTATAGTTTTGAGCTCCTGGAGGAGATAAGAGTGGAAAAATAATGATAATAGTTTATAACAATCAACAATCAACAGAGTAACAATGGCAAGGTAGAGAGAGATCTCGTTTGGAAGTTTTTTTTTCTTTCTGAATTTGGTAGAAAAAAGAGAGCACGGGTGCCTTTTGGGTATATGTTTGCAGTGAATGCAGCCTTCTCTTGTCTCATTCATCGACCTCCACCTCTCCTTTCAGTATTGAGCATTTCACCTACAAAAATGCCACATTCAAGAGTTGAGAATCTCAAGTATCATTTTTCTCAAACACTATCTCCTCACCCTAGAATAATAATAATAATATATAAGTCTTCCCTTCCAGTTTAAAAGAACGGCTCGAGTATCAACTATCAGAACAGAACTATGGACGAATGACCAAAGGGATAAGTGTGGGCCTGCTGTGACCATGTAGAATATTTTGATAGATATTTATGACAGGTCTATATGTGTTTGATGTATACTCAGGAATACATAAAGGATCTTTATAAAATATATGCTTTTATTTTATTTTATAATATTAACTATTTAAGCTATAAATGTAATTAAGTAAAATGAAATGGTTTAACAAATTGAGATTTTTGGAAGCAAATAATATATCTGTCCCTTTTTGGGTCTAGCAAAGGTGGAGCCTATGAATATTTTCACACTACTGCATACTGCCCTAACAATCCATGACAATATTAGACCCCCGTATTTAAAATATTTGTATAATATTACAACTCTGAATGTTTAAAATTGCAATTTCTATTCGAAGATCTTTTTAATTATTATACATGAGTACAATATGTACGTATGGGGAGTGTTGCGGTTAAGGTCGGTGATAACCGTAAAATTAGTAATAATCAATGTAGGCAAGGGGTTGAGTTTTGAAAAGTACGAATAAAAAATATGGCGAGTTTCAATTTCAAGGAATAATAAACCAAAAATATCTCTAGAACCATCAAACAAATAAAACTCTTTAAAGACATAAACCAGCCCGGGTGGCCTGAGTAAAAGTGTTTCTTATCGTTCGTATCATCTCGTGTAAAAAGTGCGGATGATGGTAAAGTCTCCTTAAATCAAAAACAACTGTAACAACACTTTGAAGGTAACAAAAGCAGAAGAAGAGAGAGAGATGGACCACTTGAATTACAAAAGTTCAAGTTCAGCCTTTCCATTTGATTTTCATTGAGTAAAATAAGGCACGGGCACTCCACAGTCAGCTCTCTACCAAGAACTGCACATTAAGAAAAGGACTCGAGTCTCTTTTTTATTCAAAAGTTTTAAGGGAGACTACCCAGTTCAGTCCTATTCAAGATGACAACTCAAAAGAACAACTTGAGACTTTTTTTTGAAACTGATGAGCCTTAGAGTCGGGCTTTCATGTGCTAAAGTTGATCCATTCAATTCTGTAGGTACAGGTAGCGTGTTGTGTTATTATTATGCTCTTCGTTTCCTACTCGAGATTTTGAGACTTTATACAAAAGGCAAGAAAAACAAGGGATACTTCATACACTTAGGCCGATATGTAACGACTTCAAGTTGAAGACATTCTTGGCTAACCTTTCCCCTATTGATTCACCTCTTGTTTCATTAAAACTTTGGAATGGCATCATTTCTCTGAATGATGAGGAAATGATTCTATTTTAAATGGATGGACAAGTGGGTCATATGAAAAAGTACTTTTTATAATCATAGCCACAAGTACGTGGGAATCAGAATCAGAATGGATAAGAACTAAATGTATTAGTGACTAGAATTTTATGAATAAATATCTATTAAAGCTAACCTGTTTAACTCGATTCCTTTCTCGGGCATTCCTCTTGGCCATAGTATTTGGCGGTCTCTTAGTCCCCGTAGTGGAAGTAGTGAGGCCAGGGCTGCAAGTACTTATGGGTGACCCTCCATTCGTAGAATTGATACCGCTCAGGGCACCAAGACCAACTTCAATAATAGGACTGTTCCTCAGCAAACTTGTTAGTTGTTGGTTACTCAGGTGGCTAATCCCATTACTCGACAAGGATGGAAGTTGACCCTTTTGACCTAGGATTCTCCTATTTAACACAGGGTCACTTAAATTAGGTGAAGTTGTAGTGTTAAGACTGATGTTGTTGGAGTTGTTGAGGCGTTTGGGCTGCAAGATATTGCTATTCTGAATGGAGGAATACGGGCTGAATTTATGAGTTGCCATTTTAGAAATTTCGCAGTTGCAAAAATATTTGGAAAAACTTTATAGATATTTTTGGATCCCAGAGGTAGAAGAGTTGAGATGAACTATGCGGATTATTCCGTCCAACTAGGAGGCTCGGATGGGAATGACCCAGTTGTCCCAATACTTTCCCGCATTTACCCGACAGACCGGTGTTTTTATTTCCCTGGGTGTTTGTGAACAAATGTCCATATGGTTCATTTCGGAATTAGATTCATATGCTTCCGTGCACATTTATATATTTATCATACCATCCGGGTCCTGTCTGATAAAATACATACATACCTCCGGTTCATGTACCTTCCCCACTATAAATATATTCCCTCATCCCTCAAGTGACGGTGTTGGAGCGTTTGGAGTGACAGCCCTTACACTTTCTCTCCAGCCCCGATTTAATCAAACCCTTTAATCTTATCAAGATTAAAGCATTGGTTAGAAGCTATAACATACAGACAAACAGTACGAGGAGGACTACAATGATTTCCTAAATGGATTTTGTAGGTGACAGCTGAATTTACATTTCTCTAACCTTTTACCATCGCTTTAGACTAATAGATAAATTAAATACATTTGCGCACCCCTAAAGTACCAATAGTATGTGATTCGAAATGCTTAAATCGGAAGAAACGCCACTGAATTCTGTGTGTTGATGTAAAGTAATTCATTTCAGTCCACCTCATTTCCCATATAGTAACTGGCAATAATAAAAGTACACCACATCAAACGATGAGGAAGTAACTATAGATGCACTGTCCATAGGAATACTGCTTAGATGCTCCTACATACTCCCTACATGCATTCAACATAAGGAATCCTCAAACAAATGAAATTAAAAAGGGTCGACATGGAATGAAAAGCCAATATGGTACGTTGGGTACATAATTACATTGTTGGTGAAGTCCAGACACACGGAAAGCGGGTAGAGAGTCAGAGGGGATGAAAAAAGCGGGTTGGATCCCTTCACTGTATAGCCAGGGCAGGGGCAGGCTTAATTTAGCTCTGGAGCACAAATTCATTCAAAGATCAGATATAATCCACCTTTCCTCCTAATGCTCCCATATGATCGTTTTATATGCAATGCTGATGATGATAATAATAAATGCCTTCAAAATGCCTGCAGTTGTGTGCTGATAAATAACAGAACAGTTGGATTGGTTCGGATCGGGACTCCAACCGAATCCTTGACACGACTCCAATATGCAACGAAACAAAAGAGGGGAGTCCCCTGGAACGAATTATAAAGCCCCCTTACACATAGACCCTTTTCAAATTCACGGCCAGAATCAGATTCATAAAACCCTTCAAGTGTCCTCAGAGGCCGGAGCTCTATTGAATATTTGTGCACCGCCACAGCCCTACGGTATGGAATGGAGGGATTCCAGCGGAGACAATTGTGCATTATGATGACGTTTAATTACCTCTTATTTACAATTACACCCCATAGCTATTATAGGAGCCTTGAGGAAATATATTCTGCAATGACTGGGGACACTTTGGACCCTGAACTGGCTGGAAGTAATTCCGTCAATCAAGGATCATCAGAGTTAATGCAGTGCAGCATGCATCTACTCTCCTACGTTATTCTGGATTGCCCCTGTGGTTGAAATTTTCTGGTTTATTTACTACAGTCAATTCAATGTAAGGATTGGATTAGCCTTGCCAAGCCCCGTTCAAAAGAAAGTCCACAAGGAGGACTTAAGGTTAAGGACCATTTATGGTTTCAAGGGTACAGGGAGGGAGAAATATTTGCATCAATGAGCTTTAATGCCTATTTAACATTTAGCCCCGAAGAATTTGAAAAATTCAATTATAAGTTTTAATACGCATAACGGATGAAAAGCGGATGCGGATCGCAGAACCGCCGGCTATAAGTCGTTGCCATTGGATTGCTTTGGAATTCAATATGATTTGAGCGATTAGATTTTGAAATTTTGAATTGATATTATTTATTCAAAGAAGGGAGCATCTGGAAGAAGGTCTCTTAATGTACCTGCCCAGCAGCTGTCAATAAAATAGCTTTCCTACTAATCAGCACAGAGCTAGACAAACACATGGAAGTGTATAAGCAATACACAGTGCAAAGTTGAATGGCTCTGAATGCAAAGCAGATTGGTAAATAAACCTCCCTTTGGCTATGGAACACTCGTCTCGAACTGGATTAAAAAGAAACCGTAATAACAACAAAAACATCATCCAGATATTAAGCTTTCAAGGAAGTAGACACAAAGCGTAGATTACGTTATTCAACTATTTTTTGTACTTTGATCCCGAGTCCAGAAGAGGAGTGAACTCAACTCACTCTCTCTTGTAGGGAAAACATATAGATGCACTGGGCTACTATCCTATAGGAGATATGATATAATATTTATTATCTTGTTTTAAATTTAAGTACACCCGGTACAGGTACAGATATGGATGGAAGTCCCCAACCTATCTCATACAATGTACGCAGTGATGGAATGAAAAAACCGTAAGACTGGTTTAATCCGAAATGTCCTATTTAAAACTTTAAAAGGGCTTCCCTCCCATCATCCCTCCCGACGCACACTTTACACCGTGCGTGCACGTACGGAGGGATAATTTTTTACTCCACTGATTTTGTGTACAAGAACAACTGGACAGAAGAGGAGAGAAGACAGACAAGAGATTGTAATCGTCAACATATGTTACCCCCATTG
Source organism: Agrenia bidenticulata (assembly GCA_034694785.1). Taxonomy (NCBI): domain Eukaryota; kingdom Metazoa; phylum Arthropoda; class Collembola; order Entomobryomorpha; family Isotomidae; genus Agrenia; species Agrenia bidenticulata. Next base: position 19,528 of record JAQFYM010000819.1, on the reverse strand, counting down.
CCAGGTTGATTTGAGAGATTTCGAAAAAGGTTTTGGAATAAGGGAAGAACCTAGGGTCCTTTTAGAAACGGTACAGATTGACTTGGCATCCTAGGACGTATGGATTTCGATGTGTAGGTACGTGATATTGTGTCGAATATCAATGCTCGCGTGGCACATTCAACTGATTCAACCCAGCAGGGTGGTTGGTTTTTTAAATTTTATAAACTTTGCCTGTTTGCTAAATGTGGTATTGAGAAGTAACGGACTCAGGGATCCGGACTGACTGTTGAAGCCGTTACACTTTGCTAGCATCCCATCGCTAATTTGCAAACCGGAGGTCTTGAAATAAAAACGTTCAATATCTTTTCCGATTCAAAACTTCAAAAAAATATTTCATCATAGAAACCTCTAGTTTTTAATTTTTCAAACACAATAACAAAACTTAACACCGAATTGAAATATTTATGCGAAATTTTATTACAATCAATACAATGAAATGTAAAAATTTAATAAATAAGGCTTCGTTTGGGACAGGTTTTAAATCAATCCAATAATTAATTGCTGAATGTGATTTAATCCATTTAGCTAGGGACACTATTCCCACTTGAGTATCTTAACTATCAACTTTATCATAATACTGTCCATAAGTATAAAATTGACAGTTAAAAGCAAATAAATGTAACATGCATCCAAATGCCTTTGGAATATTGTAAAATCCTACGAGTAAAACATATTAGTTTACAGATAAAAGTTTAAATTTACTTTTAAAAATACAGTAGCGAGGAAAACATGTACTTTAATTTTAGTAAAATTGCCACTCCTGAACCCTCCAGGCACCAGGTAAATCTATCTGTACCAAAAGATTGGATAAAATACCCTTGGCCATATCGAAGGTGTCCCACCCTTAGCTTTGATGTCGATACACACAGACACAGCAAGGAGAACAATATATTTTATATCATGAGGAATGACATACACTGGGCTCAGCAATGGAAGAAGAGAAACTTGTCGTGTGACTGTTCGCGTGACCATTGGAATTCTTTTCTACATCGAAGTTTATCCTTCGGATTTATTTTATGATTAACCCGGTCTATACTTTTCCCCTCATGCTTACTCTACGGGCTGGTACTACTGGTATGGCAGTATTATTATTATGATGTATGCCTTGGTAGACATGGGTAGAGAAAAAATGTAATTCCAATTCACTAGAGCCCTTTGTCCGACTTTTAAAAAGTTTTCTATACCTCAGCCCATTGCCAATCCTCAATGCAATGACAATAATCTACGCGAGTGTATATAAGTACCTCATAAGGTCCTTCCACTCTTGCCACTGAAGTACAATCAACTCTCTCTGTCGCATCTAAAAAAAATCACAATTAAAATTTTCACAGACTGGCATTTTGACAATCATTCGTTTAAACTTAAAGTGACAATCCACAATCTAAAGAAGCGTGTGCCAATAGCTTAGCCTAAGTTGGGTGTAGTAGTTGTGCTAGTTGATCATCAAAGAATGGTGTTCGAGGTGCTTATACACATTAAAAAAAATTAATCAAGCTCTGCTATTATCGATCCATTAGCATTTTAGGAATAGCTTGATAGAGATCAACAGAGTTTTCACAGTTGATAAAATAGTAGAGAAAGTGAGGTTTGATTGCGGATGGATTCCTTAGATTTCGACTGAAGGATTTGAAATAACAACGTCAAAATATTTCGTTCCAGGGAAAATGTTGAAAACATTTCATTAATTATACATGGTCAGTAGGAGCAGTGATCGGAGGATAATGTAATGTGAACAATAGGGAGGCACACGGAAAATAAAGAGAATTTATAAGGAACTCAGATATTCCACGGTTTCTGACCCTAGTGTTCCTTTTAATGCTAAAATTCCAATGCCTTTTTGAATTACGGCATGTTGCCACTGCCAGACTATTCTGACTCTATTCTTGTAGTGGTGAACAAAAAGGCTCAAGTTGAATCAGACTCCACATCAAGTACAAAAGGACCCGACTTATACTTACTAAAAGTGCAGCCCAAAGCTTTTTTGAGGGAAAATCCCGATTTTCACCCCAAAAATATTTCCTTTTTTGATTCGGCTCACATTTACCTTGTGAATAGGCTCTATTCAATTGCAATCACTTGATATTAAGGATGGGTAAACGAAACGGCTGGAATTCATTTCCCTCTTCTTCTAGGTAAATCAAACAGGCCATTTTTATACGCTGAGATTTTTGGGATAAAAATAGAAATTGGACAAAAAGGAGAAAAAATAACCACCTCGAAGAGGGAGAGAGGAACATTGTGTCATTAGGTGGACGTGAATTCGTATATTTGATAGTAGAAGGTGTCACCTTTCTAGAGAAGGCTTTATCATCAAATCATAAAAGGTTTTTCTACATTTTACCCTCATGGAAATGTCCAATACGTGATTATCAAGAAATACTCTCGCTTCATATAACGACACATTTTTATGGGATATCTTTTATTTTTATTTTCAAAACTGAGTAAACCTGCTGGCGGAGAATGTTGATTTTCATGTTCGCCTTGTCAGGGCATTAGGATTATTTATTTTAGATCCTAGATTTTAAATATTTATTCAGAAGGGATGACAAAATGAATATAGTTTATTTTAATTATTTAAAACTTAGCTTATTGATTTTAAAACCCAAATTTTAAGCTTCTTTAAGACTATTTTAAGAGAAATGAATTACGTATCTTATACCTAAGGGTGAACCTATCGGGAAATAATCGATGCGATGAGTTTTGTAGGTACTATATTTGAATATTTTATAAATACATGGAAGAGGACAGGTCTGTATGATGAATCTTGTAATAGATCTATAATATTTATGCTTGGATGGTTCAAATTGAAACGAAAGGAAAGTCTTTTCTCTCCAGGTACGAAATTCAGCAAAGCTTAAGAGTAAATCTGTTTGCTCTCTGCATTTGCAAGTTTGTCGTAACTCTTAAATCCTTAAGCCCTCAGGGTCATGTTCAAATACATCTTTGCAAACCTAGAAAGGGTCTGGTGAACAATTTCATAAATTTGAGGACTACGCCAACCCATAAATAAGCCCCATACCTTTTAATATTCCAATGCTAGATAAGAGAGGAAAGAGGGACTCGGTTTCTTTGAGTCCTAAAGCCGTAGTTTTTTTGCCCGAGTCTATTTGGTTGTCAAAAATCCAAGGGATGAATCCTCTCCCTTGAAAACTGTCCAGAATTTTAATGAAAGTCTCAAACAATTTTGAGAAAAGAGTGACAAGTTTTAGGCTCGTAACTTGTGGTAGAGCAATAAAATGAGCGGCCCACGTGCCAACCGATTCAAAGCCTTGTACATTTTTATACAAGCTGAGACAAAAGAAATCCAACGCCGGTTCAAGACCCTTTTCATACATTCGTTATTGTCTCATTTTTTTTATACTTCTGACTCATCTATTCTGATTGCCGGGTAGTTTCTTCTTGTTATTATTGCTGTATAATCCATACATCCAGTTTCGAATGCTTAATTCTACCTTTTTCTTCATGACATTTCACCAAAAGACTATTGCGAGAGATCCTGTTGATTTTATCACATTTCTGATCACGTCTCACCTCTGGTATGACCATCTATTGAAATTAGAAATGTAAACCTTCCTCTCTTGTCAATTTTACCGTACCGTTGGATGATTTTCGAGGAGAGAGAGAGAGGAAAATACGGTCTCTGAAATATTAATTTTTAGGTGACATCCAAGCTTTCTCTTTGAATCCACCACGATCCGATTACTAGTACATCCCGATGAAGCATCCGAAAAGGCTCATTGAAACTCTAAGCTTATGTAAGGATAATCATTCAGGAATGGGAGTTTATCTGATCACCAGTGTTTAAAAAAGTTTATTGGACCTCTATATTCATTGCACAATCACATTCTCCTAAGTATCGTTCGAAGAGATCAAAAGTTCAAAGTTTTAAATGTCATAGGATTAGAAATCTTAAATGCAGAAGATTACATATAATTAGTAGTTCAGTATGATAAGCTGAGAATATGTTTTTATGTTTCCCCTGAATATGATTTTCGAGATATGATGATTTGTTCGAATTATATTTTCCAAGATCTGACTCGATCCAAAAATGTTAAAGGATGGTAAAGTTTCCTTGATCCCTGCCAGTTTGGCCTTTTCCAGATGAAACCAGAGGTAAGAAATGTACCTGTGTGAGAGGCTGAGAAACGAACTTGTGCCTTGACTCGTGTCTGTTATCCTTTTTGTGACTATTTGAATTGTATTCACCATCCATCATACCCCACAGTGGCTTTTTTCACAATTTATTTCATGTATTTTAAAGAGTGTCTCTCTCCTCAAGGGAAAGAGGCACGATTCTCAAGGAAAGGCAAAAAAAATCGTAAAGGAGCAGCAGTGGAGTCCATTTGTTGTACCTGTAATTCATGGTTGGCCGAAGACAAGAGAAGAATAAGAGTGCAAGTGCCTTTGAAAATGACCGGATGTGATGTCACATTATAAATATCACTTCTTATAACAACATCCCTTTAAATAAATTGGGAAGGAAAGATATACGTCTGTATCCCCTACCTTTACAATCTTACGACGACTTTAGACTTGTGGCCAAACCAGACCAACTTGATTCCCTCGGAGCCAATGACAATCATTGTTAAGAATAAGCTCGTCTTATATCAACTAGCTTAAAGCTAGCAGGGATTTTAAAATGTAAACAAAAGTCGCTCGGGTAGCTTTTAATTAATGGCACTTAGTTTTCCTTACCCAAGTATTACTTACGCGGACCTTGCAAGGTAGCCATGTATTTCTCAGTCTGTATTAGAACGTATAAAAATATATCTTCAAAATCTTAAGGTACTTTATTTTATGTTAATGTGGATTTGCATGCTCAGCTCATGATAGCAACAAGCATATGGTGAGTCATGCTCGTACTCCTCAAAGGTTCCACACATTTGAAGTTTATCCCAGTGAGAATTGAAATGCTAAAGGAAATTGTAAATCTGCAGGGATTTTCAATCCTAATATTACGACTTTTGAAAATCCCGAACGCAAAAAAACCGTTCCGGTTCAGGAGTTTTGAAAATCCTATTCCCTATACATGCTCTTGTATTGAATGAGATTGAAGATCATAATTTCCAAAGAAAATTATTGCAGTTTTTTGTACAAGATTTACTGCCCTCATCCTCTTGTCTGTGGTCTCCTACCTACTTCTCAGTAATAAAGGTTTTGTATTCAATGCTTCTTTCACAAATTGTACGTCTCTGCTTTTTATACTCTTTTTGATATAAAAATAAATAATAAAAGTAAGAAGCAGAACGAAAGAGACTCGCTTATTCCTAGCCAGGCCACCGGTAAGAAAACCTGGAGACAGAAAAGATCTGTTTTTTTACGACTTGACAAAATTGCCTCTATAACTACTCAATCTTCAAGTAATCTGGTTGAGCATACTAAAATGTACGCATTCACTTGAAACAAGAAGGGAAAAGGGGAAGCGTGCCTTTGAATTTTACCTTCTCTGATTGAGCATTGCCAATGACCGTGATCCCAATCTGAAGGAACGGAAGGTGTTTTTGATTGGCCTCATTTGAAAAGCGTAATCTGGCATAGATCTCCTTATTATTGACTGGTCATCCTCAGAATCAACCATCAGCATCAGGTCCTATGAATAAAGCGGCTGGATGCTGGAATTTTTTATCAATGTTTTTTTTATGAAGATGCTATTTGAGACGCCCCAAGTTGTTAATTCGTCAAAAATACAGTAGTAGAACCAAATTAGCCCTTTAGGTCTCTTATGTTTTACCTTTCAAAGTTTTAAGACACAGAGCCACTCCGGATGTTGTGCTATGCTGCTAATTTAGCCTAACAAGTTTGTGCTTATCTCCGGCTGAGTTATTTTCCCACGATCAGACATGACAATTTCAGTCGGTCTTATTGGTGCTATTCGACATGATTCCAGTCACTCTTATTTGTGATATTCGAAACTGGACTACTTTTAAGACAGCACATCATTATATTCCAATCCCTATGGATTAAGCCCTCTTCTGAATCTTTTTGGATATGCATAAATAAAGGCTGCTTAACCAATACAGTATGAAATGCTCGACCGTTTTAAGGTACATAGGGAGTTGATATAGAGTATTATTTTTTAAACCAAGTTGATTTGGGCTGAATCCTTTGATTGTGGAATTCTACATCAACTTGTGACTTGCATGCTTGGCTTCCTCTGACACAGCACAGTTGCAGTTGCGGAGAGATGGGTAGCACAACAACCTGCGGTTTCAAGACATCCGTCACCTTCAAGGGGAACTCATGTGTAATCAGAGACTCAGAAATTGTCCCCATTCCCTAGTTCAAGCTCATTCGTTTTTTTACCATATAATGTCGGTGGCATCTTTTGATACAGAATTTGCTGAAATTTCGAAAATCTTATTTTTAGCAGAGGGCTGTGTGGGCATGGATAACAAAAAGTATAGGAGACACGTTCCACTCCATTATGCAACTCCATCCATGCCTTACAGTTTATTCCACCTTCTCTGAGGAGACTGGATTCTAACAATTTCTCCATAGCTCACTCGGGTTGCACAAATTGAAGAAAAGAAGTTACCCTAAACCACCGTCACCTTTATTCTCTTTGCTTTGCTAAAAGGAACGAATGATGTAATAAGGCTGTGTGCATCACCTTTGAGTCAAAAAATCCCTAATCTTAGGCCCAAGATTCTTGTAAGGAAAAAAATTGAAAGGCAAAGCCAAGGTAAAAGGCCTTTTTAAACTTGAATATGGAATATTATGGAGCCCATAGTAAATTGGGAATGGAGAACATCATGCACCTACTGCTTTTCTTAATACCTTACAGTGTCTGTAGGTATTCGTAAATAGACAAGAAATCCATGGCTGTGCCTATAGTATAGAAAAGTAATTCTCATTTCTAATAGAAAATACCACCTCGGCTCAGGTTGTAGTTCATTCATCGATTCATCTCATTATTATTTCCATTACTGATGAATCGGATGAACCTGGTGCCACTGAAAGACTGAAATGGTGCTTGGTGTCCTAAACAACGAGACCCATTGCGACCATCCACTTCGAATGGCATTGGCATTGGAAGCGGGTCTCTGTCTTCTGGTGCATTACATCTAAGAAAGTAGATGATAATACGGTGTACTGAATAATACACAATGAGACCTTTCATCATTATTATTTGAAAGACTTCTTGTACTTTGGCTTTCAAGTAAGTCTCTGATCTCTTTAGTTTCCAAACTTTTAAGAGTTTTTAGGAAAAAAGGCGACCATTCTCTTACACGACTTAGAACTGATTCGGTTCAATGGTCACAAGGTCTATTGGAACGGGCTGAGCTGAGACATGCATTACTTTGACCGCCTTGGTGTACACATACACATATTTCTTAAGGCCTATTCTGATAAGCTATCCTAAGGCCTATTGTGTATCCATTACCTAATAGGGTTAAGTCCATGTATTAAATGGGATTGCCAAACTAGAAACAGGTCAATGTCATATCTGTTCTGGATTTTAATATTTACAGATGCAGAGACGAATGTAACAATGAAAAGGATCCCCCATTTACCCATCTGTAAATGTCATTGCGTCTCAATGTTTTTTTATCTGCCCAGAGTTTTTAAAGATACTGGTGACTGAAGAAAAATAAAAACAGAATATCTAGCCCAAAAATAGAAATTCTCATTGCTAATGGATCTTGTGGCATGGATCAGCATATTTTCATTGGATCGCTTAGGAATTAAGTACCAGTATGGTTATAGGGGAAAAACAATAGGGCTTGGTCTTAAAAAAGTGGTCGCGTCAAATTTTAGTGCAACTAGGAGATTGTCCCTTGATTAGGACAGGCAAGTTTCTATTAGAGGTTCTCATTTTTTTGAAGTTTTTGCAGTTGGAGAAATCCGACGTGTTTTGTTTAGATATTAAAACTCGAAGAATGAGAACCTGATTCGTTTTCTAAAACAAGGTAAAAAGCAACCCCTATTGGGAAAGGGCTGGACTCAGTCTCCTTAAACTTTGTGTATCCACAGAAATCTTTGTTTCATTTTCATGGAACATCCTCAAAAAAGCTTCGGTTGTTCCACAGACATTCATGATTCATGTATCTAATGTGAGATAGGGATCTGAAACTTGTAGCACATGATAAATACAACAAAATCCTGGTTTGAAATAAATCTGCAAGATTTGCCAAGTAAATTAAAGCAACTGTTTGAGCTGCTGGTGAAAAACGCAGTAATAGGGTAGTACGATAGAACAACTGGATAATTATCTGCGAAGAAAATTGCTCAACATTTTGATCAATGAATTTTTTATCAGGAAGTTTCTTGAAAACTAAAGAAAAATCTGGAAAATTGTTTGTGTACAATTAACTACCGGTGACCGGGAAGAAACGGGGATTTTCACCAGCGCTTTGAGCACAATTAAGTTTTTTTTACAAATGAATTTTCTACAGCTTTAATACCTTGTCCACATCTTTTAACTCAACTACATTAAAACTCATTCTCGTACTCACATTTAAATTCATTATTCACCGATACAACTGTCACATTGCTCTTTGGTAGCATTCTTCTATAACTAGTATAATTTTCTTGTCTCTTAAGTGTAGGTAGGAGGTAAAGCTATATATATATATGTATGCATATACTCATCCATACTTTTTAAGTGTTGTAGCAGGTAGTTGTAGTGTCAAGTTGTGTAATACAGTTAGGTAATTTGTACAGTATCGGTAGATCCTTCATTACATTTAGTACATATTCCTCGACTCGTCAAAACTTGGAGATGATTCTATTCAACAGTAATTATTATAAGGTCATTAGCTCAGTATATTTAACACAATATTCAATCAGTTCAATCAAAACCAAGGGAAGGGTATTTACAAAATTGTACAAATGTTCCCTTAAATCTAGTTAATGTTGCACGAGTATGTTTACAACCAGAACCAACGGAAATAGAAAAGAATAATCTGTGATATGGTATTCTCTGGTAAACAAATGCATTGTACAAATTCGTAATTAATCATTCACAAAATTCACTCACATAGAACAAATCATTTTCAACTGACTGACGTTTGCTCATGTTTTAAAAGGAAAATCGGGTAGTTCATTTTAACTTTATAAATTGAAAAATATTCCGAGATTCTGAACACAAGAAAACAAATTATAGTCGTAGGTCCTTGTATCCTAATTGTATTTAAGTAATTAGAGCCCATTAGTTTAGTAGTTTAGAGTATGTACAATTATTCTAAGCCAGGCTTAAAATCTATTTCCCACAACTTCTTGATTAGTTAGTAATTTCACATTATCATAATCTCCTCAAAAAACCACGACGAAGGCTAAGTTAGATAACATTAAACTAATATCTCACAGAATTATCAAGTACCGAAGAACAATAAACTCGCAGAGGAAGAGCACCACAAACTACAATTACAATTATGTAACATCCAGTACCTACTTGATGTCGATGACTACACTCAATTTATTCATAATCGTATTAAAATTAAATGTTCATATTTATATTTACATTCTCAATCAATCCAAACGCTAGTCAATCGATATCGCCCTTTGTCTCTAGTCTAGGCTTAGAGCAACACGAAAACTCAATAAATATTCAGTGTTTTAACTTTTAATTTTAGCAGTCAAGGTTGCAGACACTGTTACATTTTATGCTTAAAATGTAACAATGTCGGCGGCCTTCATTGTTTACCTAACAAATCTTCCTAGCTAAATGTATGACTCGACAGTTGAGAGTGTTTTGGATATTTGTGACTTTGTCACCAGAAGCAACAAGGGCTATTAAAAATAAATATGGCTGGACAAGATCCTACTAAGTTAGAGAATCATCCGCTAATCTTGCCCCAAATGCGTGACCCACCCATACGCGATGACACTGCACAATATATATAATACCTTGTACAAAATCAGTTGGCAGTTCAATTACCAGAATATCATGACTAATTTTGGTTCTATGACTTAAATCTATTTCCACAAAGGATTCCATCGGTACATGTGGTACTTACATTTACTGCTGAGGTTTCTAGTTCCACTGGAATTACGCTGTATTAATTAATGTCATAAATCATGCTGTATCACCCGTACAATCAATAAACTACCTGCTACGCTGATACATTCGACAGAAGACAATCATCAATTAACAGTGCGTTAGAATTGCAGGCAAGATTTAATCTTAAAATCTCACTATCTTAATTAAAAGATAATATTTAGGTACTAAGGACAATAGGGTTACTAATCCTTGAATCTAATGTCGGATAAATATGGCTCATCACATGTACGTGAAACCACGAGGTCTAACGATGGGGAGATTCTTGTACGTCTGAGAAAATAAGACTGTACTTGCTTAAGTTTATAAAGTCAGATCCTAGAGATAATATGTGATCATTGTACAACAGTTTCCAAATGGCATTTTAATGGATTGAGTCATTTCTCTCCTTTATATACAAAAGACCCCATAGGAACCGTTCGTGTACTCGAAAAAGAATTTCGCATAACTGGTTCAGAGCAAATGGCAGACAGTATTCAGGATTTGATATTGTGTTTTTCTGGTAGTAGGGATTAGTGAGTAGCAGGTAGTTGTATTGTTCTCGTTTGTGATTTCCAAGGTTGGGTTTACGAAGAAGTGAAGCTGAAGAATCCACACATATCACAGGGGTTATCACAGTCCCGATAAGAGATTTGCTCTATACGCCTATCCCCTCAAATCGTCAAATCCAATTACTGTTTAGACTAAACTAGTTTCAGATTTTAGATTTCTGTTCAACTTTGACCGAGCTTGGGTGTCTCCAGTAGATTCACCTCGCTCCAGCTCTTCTGCATTGGCTAATTCACGTTTCAGCTTCAGTGCTCGGTTCCTTTCAATAAATGGAGTGAAGACCCAGAGCAAAGCCCCGAAGATAAGCGTCATCCCCAACCCTGCAAGAATTGGCTCGAGTCGTCCAAGGTGCTGAAGTAGTAGTCCACACACCGGAGGGCCGATGAGTTGAAGAAGGCCGTTGAAAAATAAGCTGATTCCATAAGAAGATCCCAATTTCTCTGCTCCAAGCTGGTCAGCCAAAATTACTGCGGTGACCCCGATATACGTTCCAGAGGCAAGCCCAAACAACGAACAAAATAGAACTAGTGTAGAGTATGATTGCGCTAGTGGCAGCAGGAAAAGTGCTACTCCAGAAAAAAACAGCCCAACGATGTAAAACCATTTACGAGATATAAATTGCAAATCACTCAGAGCTGCTCCGCCAATTCGACCGACAAAATCGAAAGCAGCAACCACCGACAAAAGAAACGCCGCCTCTGACTTGTCGAAACCCAAAGCTAGAGCGTAGGATGGAAGCAAAACTATAAAGTTTGTGTATCCCACTGCTGTTGTTGAATTCGAAAGGAGCATTATTATGTAGATTCCATCTTTAAGCAGAGACAAGTCGATAAATTTTTGGAGCCGATCTGAATTTCGTTTAGAATTCGGTTCAATGTGTACAGGAGGTTGATCTGTCGTAACAAATGGGCCATTGTCTTTCTCGTCAATTGGACTTGACTTTGGCCAAAATCCACAAGTTAATTTTCTACAGATTCCTTTACGATTTCTGAAACTAGGACAGCAAGAATCTCGAACGGATTTCAGGGTAAGAGTGGATGCTAGTTCTGGAACATTTTTGTCGAGCTGCATTGCCGTCAGAACGCTACCATGATGAATCGTACTTACATAGTGAAATGACGAGCTAGACACATTGGATGCTACACTCAATGTTCGCGATAGCCCAGTTTGGCTGACCATTCCACTATGGGTACCATGACTGCCCATTAGTTGAGTCCCTCCTCCCATTGATAACCTTAGAAGTCGCTGCTTCGCCGGGGGAAGGGCGCTGTAAAAATTCCAATCGACTCTTCTGCTAACAGTTTCTGAAGCTGTGTCATCATCTTCAGGAATGGCAGTGAGGTTAAGCCGACTTTGGCCTCTACTTGTGCCCATGGCTGATAAGCTCAAAGTTGTTCCTCCTGTTGTTGCCATCATTCCAGAGCTATTTGAGTGGATAAGCGTTTCCAACTCTGGATTCGATTCGTTACCATAAGGAAGATAGCCCCGGACCCGTATGACCCCTGGATTGTATATCGACCACTTGGGACTACACGTTCCCCCAACCCCGGGATCATCTTTACTGAGTCGGGATGCCAAGGGACTCCCCACTTCGTTAGATTTGAATGACCAACTTTCATCTTGTGGAGTTTCCTATTTAAAAATAAGTAATTAATAATATAATGAAATATGAGAGCAAGATGTACCGTTAAAATATTTCTCGATATCTTACATGACCAATTTGAAAAGTAGCTCGTCGTCCACTGCCAGAACCCCTTCGATCTCTTACATCTCTAAAATCAGTTACATTCTGCGGTGGCATCGGAATAGCAATCGGCATCGACGCTGCAACGTCTCGAACGGGAACGTGTACATTCCTAAGTATTGGGCTCGTAATCTAAAATATCGAAATACCCAATATTGTCCACAATTTTGAACAGGACAAATCTCTTTCCAAGTCATTAAAAAAAACAATGACATACTCTTCGTGCTGGTGGTGGTGTTTTGTACGCGACATCAGTAATCTTCGTCTCTGCATCCATAGAGCTGGGTGCTGATTTGTCCCGAAGAATCAGTTGTTTCTTCATATGCTTTTCCACCGGGTCGTAAAACATTGCCCCAACACAGACATTCAACAATATTCCTCCCATAATCAGAATAGCTCCTCTGAAAAAATAAAATTTTCATATAAAGACTCAACTGAACGAAAATTGAGCATGGAAACAATCAAACGGATTTTCCCAAAGTATTCTACTTGAGTCTTTTAGATTACAATTTACATCAAATCGGTCGTTTCTCCGTGTGCATGCAAAATACCCGTCTGAGAGCGATTGATCGGTCGAGCCTTGAATGACAAAGTCCACTTATATTTTATTCCGTGTTCACATGCTTTTGGTCACTATCATGAGTTTATTGCATGCAATAGCTATCAACGAGCTCTGTCTCCTCAACAGTTTCTACCCATAAAGTATTGACATCGCTTGGTGCTCACGACACTGTTTGCGTTATTAGCATTTAACTTCCGTTAACTCAAGTAGCAGAATAATGGAGTGTGTAAATCAAATCCTCGTTACTTTATACATTTGTGTAAACTATGCTCATGGGAGATAGAACAACAGGGATGTAACAATCAAATATTATAAAGATATATTATCTTAAAGGTCGTCTTGGCATACACCGCCATAAAAAGAGTTCAAGAAAGTCAAAGAAGCCATAAAATATATGGCATATGCAGCTAATAATATTTGTATGTCATGTTGTTCAGTGCAGGGAAAACAGCTTATGGTTACCAGCACGGAAAAGTTAAGAGAAAGGCTTATTTCATTCCAATATAATATCGCACATACCTGTACCCATACTCTACGAGAAGGACTCGAAGTAGAGGCGGAATTAGTACGGAACCCAGGGCACTTCCAGAGGTACAGAGTCCATTAGCAAGTCCTCGTCTCTTGTCAAAATATTGTCCGACCATGAAAACTCCAATTGGATAAGCAAGGCCTGCTCCAAGTCCACCAATAATTCCGTAGCTGAAATAAAATACAAAGTTTTAATAATTAGGAAATTAAAAACATTTGGGATATTTTCAAAGCCCCTCTTACATAGCAACGTTAGCAGTTTAGACTCAAAAATTCACGTAAGAAATTTAGTTCAGGACGAGTTTATCTGAACTTTATTTATAATTACTATATTAGAAATTCCATATTAAGCGTGTATGCTAATGATTCCCAATTGGCAATTAGTGGTTGAAGGTCCAACCCACTACATTGCTATTTCCAGTAGTATTAGTAAAATGGAAGTTCAAAACTGGTTATAATTGATTAAAAGCAATAAACTTTATTTACAGTTGTTTTAAAATTATGTGCGCCTAGGTAAACTTTCTAACATAGCTATCAAATTCAATTATAATCCAATTAATACTATTAAGATATAGCAAACTCCCTAACTAAAATCAACTATTTTTCATGCACGATAAATGTGGAACCATCATGAGTGCATTAATATTCGTAAATAATTATCATGTGCTGGAAATATGATCGATCCATTTATTATTTTTAAACTTATCACTAATTACCATTTCTCAATATGGCCTGAACACTCTGCCTAAAAACTTTTCAGGCTGCGGCTCGAATCCACATTCCAAGCACATTCGTCTATTCTGCAGACCAACTATTTTGTGCTTTGAAATAATTGAGTTCAATTTTAAACTTTTACTGTGGGTATCACATAGAACAATAAATAAATACGTGTGGGTAGTCTGTGTACATTTCTAAGGATGAATACGGGATTAAATAGGGAGATATGGTAAAAAAGCTTGAATATGAAATCAATTTAGTGAATACTGAATAGACTAGAGGTAAATTATTGATTTTAAAACTAGTGGAATTGTACATGGTAATTGTATTAGGACTACAACCGCAACTTCAACCTGGATCAGAATGGAACACACGTTTTTCTTATTTATGTAAGCCAGGAGAGAGTTAAAGCTTGTGCTTCAGCCAAGCACTGCATGTCCGGTTATTGTATTATCAGTGTTTTGAAATCTCAACTTGATAATACAAGCGACTGTTTTTCTACGAGGCATACATTTCGTCATTTTTTGTACGTGCAAATTTTAAGCTCTTGAGGAAATTTGTTTCTTTGGTATTTCCGTACACAGTGTAACTAACCTGTGAAGATGTAATCTTATATAAGAGGACGGACCAGACCGTTTTATTGAACTCTGCACGGTTGAGTTATAGTATTGAATTTTATACCCACTTCAGACTTGAGACTCTCAGAGCTTCAGAGACGTTTGGCATCATAAGCATGTAATATTTTAATTGGGTAGGAATGCTCACACTTGGCATTCTTTAACAGTGGACCGTTTTTTGCTATTTAGGTGAGATTACTTCTTTTGAATGGCTAATAGGCTAATCTTAAGAATTAGTTAAACTTTCAGGCTTGAGAAAGGGCTTGAAAACATGTTCAGTTTTGATGCCAGCTAACTCAATAAAAAAAAATAGGACACTGAAATTCTTTACTATTTAGTCAGATAGATTGTTTTTTTTAAAAAATAAATAGAGGTAATTTTGTGATATTAAAAATTAAAAAATTGGAATGAATTCAATTATCTGTACTATGGTTGAGTAACATATTAGATCAACTAAACTGGAAGTTGAATGGGGATTGATTGAAGTGCATCAGTTTCAATCGCATGAGAAGTGGAGGTATTTCGTACATTCACCTTTAGCATTTCGCTAGAATGACAGAAAAACAAGAGTATGAAAACGGCTCAAAACAGAACAACATTGTAAATGATTCATATGGTGTTCAAGAAAATGATTAATAGAGAGATACTATTTTGAGCCCAAAACGAGCATTTCCATACAGTATTTTGACTGTAGATTCCTTGAGCAAAGCTTTGAGACATGACAGGCATGTCTCGAAGCCCTGGAATTCATACAGAAAACAGAAGGAACTGGTTGCGTTTAAGTGCTTGAAATTCGTAACCGGTACTTAAATAAATACAATATTCTCAACTTTAGAAGCCAGTGAAGCAGTCGCCCCCGACTCTGCCTTTGAACGCCTACTGTGCCTCTGTGGAATGGGAGAAAGCATGGTTGATTTTAAAATGTGTGATGTGATGAATACCCGCATTAATCCGCATTGGGATTGGGAGAAGCCTAGCAACTGAAGAGACTACGGTGGAGACTGGAGGGTGATGAACCTCAACTGGAACTACTGGCTCGGGATAGCTGTCCCATACTCCAGCCAGACAGTGTAATCAAAATCTGGAGCAGTTATGTACAGAAGCACATTGTATCTGTGGCTGTATACGAAATTATCAAGTGCTGATTAAGTATTTATGCCTTCTATTCCACTTGTTTCTGGTGGAAGTGTAGAGTAGGACTTGTTTAGAAATTTTCTTCACTCATGGGAAAGCCAATTATAAATTTTTCTGTCCTCCTTTCTTAATAAATTCACCCAAAGTTTGCTCAATCTATTGGAAAATCATGGATGAGTTGCTAACGGGGCCACAAAATCCTTGAATTTAATTCACTTTGCAATCCTCAAATCGTGTAATAGTTCATTAAATTTAAAACTAAATCGTTGTACTGTTACTTTTGTACGACTAGTATGACACAGAATGTCCAAGTCTATCCTTAGTTGGGACAGTTGTTCCTTAGCCAAAGGGATAGATGAGAATTCCCATGCATCACTTCTACTCCCTTTCTACTGCCGTGCAAAGGATCATAAACCCTACTTGTTGATCATAAGAGTTTCAAAATTCAAATCAAGTCGCAAGAATGGTATAATGTTTAGAGCACTTGAAGAACACACACTTGCTTAGAGAACTTGAAGAACACACACTGATTGATTTATCAATGTGTAAAACATGGATAAATAAATCGGTAACTACGGATAAAATCGGAATAAGTACCTTATATACAGGTAGGAAATGGAGGTAGCAAAGTAGCTCAGCATGAGTCCAAGAGATGCCAGAAGTCCGCCAACAATTGTGATTGACCGATGGGAGAATTTGATGGCCAATGCACTGGCAAAAGGGGCTGAATAAAAAGAGTAATAAATTTGAAACATACGCCAGTATTAGTAGTTAAGGACGCAACTATACGTGATACTCGTGCTGAATGTTATACAGGAAGCGGAAATGGGATTAATATAAGACTTACCCATGGAACTATAAAGCCAATAACTGAGAGCCGGAATCCATGCAGCAGCAACTGGAGTAGCGTTGAATACTTCAAGAAACTCGACGAATAAAACTCCGAAGGATTTGACCGTCCCAGGGATTAAAATATTCACTAGAATTGACCCGAAAAGAACCATCCATCCCCATCCTCCATCTGGTACAACATAAACAACTTCGTAGTCCCCGTCTTCCTCTGAAGGCTCTGCAGCTTTTCCGTTCATCACCAGACCATTATCTTTCCCTATATTTTCACCTCCGTCTGAAAACAACATCAATAATTAAACAATGATATTATTTACGAGTAGCATACATGGTCAAAAGTAAATTAATACCCAAGTTTGACTATTGACTTGACAAAACAAGGGAGAAAAGCAGCTTCACTGTTCAACAACATATTTCAGCTTGAGAGAAAATGAGAAATTTGTCAAAGAGAATGTTATGCTTATTTATAATACTTGCATACAAACACAAGGAAATGTGCACACTACGTCCTACGTCGCAATAGCTTTCTTGATTAAAAAGCTCGAGCCCTATCGGATATCCCATCTCTTATATGCTTGTCTTAATAATTAACCCTCATTTGTTCACTAATAATGAAGAATGTGACCTTATATTCGCATAACCTTTGTCACCAAGAACTTAGAAAGAAGAGTTGACAACTCTGGACATTTTTTTATACTAAACAATTGAACTCTTATTTTTCCAACGAATTGACACTTCAATACAAATATTATTACTATATAGTATATGTCCAACTCCTTTGATCTCCAAGGACTACACGTGGCTAACTAATACTATGCATGCAAACACTTATTTATAGAATGTGAACATGTGAAGAGTGTTTGCATCCTTTGTAGGGAAATATTACTCACACTTTTGTAAACATACAGATAAGAGAAAGAATCTTGCTAAAAGAAATAGAAGGTATCTGGTGGGTATCTCCTTGCCTCCCTTTTCTTTTGAAGAGTGACAACTGGCCTTGGTTGTCGAGAAGTTTTAAGGAATGCCAAATAGATTTGAAATATCACACGCTGATAAGCATTATTATTATTGCCAACGATTGCATCAGCATGTTTCATAGCTTGGCAATTTGATGTCAACTGTAATATTCTGAATTTCTCATCGAATTATGATATGAAATATGACATGAAAGGTCAGGTTGACCGGCTTTACGACTGCAATTTGCAATGCTAAATATTTCAGAAACCCAAGTTGTATTGGTCAATGGATAGCTTGCTCATTCAATAAATCCTACATATATATCATATTCTATCTTCTATCTACGTAGTACATTTATTATAACTATTACTATTATCGGAAAGAGATAAAAATCGAGTTGTTGCAACTCCAAAAGTCTGAATGAAAGATTATTTAGGACAAGGTCGGATCTATTAAAAAGTACAGGATGTAACTCTCCCCTGCGTATGCAGAAACTCTTTAGAAAGACTTTCTCCGTTTCCTCTTGTCATTAAACTTGCCACATTTTTACAATCTAGCTAGGACGAGGACAGATTCATTTAAAAAATTTAACCCTCTCCATCTCCACAGGAAATTGTAGGAGTTTAGATAGTAAATCCTTGCCGAATAGCCCGTGTAAGTGGAGGTTACAATAGGGAATAAAACTGCCTCGTGCCTGCCAGTAAAAGCTAGTTATCGAGTTTTGCAAAGACGTAGTAATGTTTCTATTTATTGATGCTGTACTTACTACAGTATATGACAATGCATTTAAATTGTAAATCTCGGCAAGAAGCTACAGGCAAGATTGATAGAAATTTAAAGCTAGAGCTTGACATGCTCAAATCTATATACATTTTAATTATTCAGGAATGACAATATCCGGACGTGACATTCTATTATCAAAATTTTCAACCACTGACTCAGCCTGAAACCTAATATTTCCGGCAAGTCTCATCAAAAGAGAGGGGGGGGGGTGGTTTTAAACGACACAATATTTTCGAAACACATAGAATTAGAATCCTTTCATTTTCTAACAGTTTCTTACTTATGTATACCGAAAGCCGTATTTGGAAGTTTGCTTGCTAGGACAGCATGCACGGATAGAACTTAAATCCAAGGCTTACAAATCCAATTTATCATGCATCCACACAGTCTAGTCTGCCCTTGAGCAGAGGATCAACGAAGAGAATTTAGAAAGTAGCCGAAATGTCTCACTTTCTGCATATCGTATCCAACTCCATGGAGTCTCTACTTTCACTGGCTGAACAGGCTCTCCACGCGTTGGCTTAATAAGGTTTCGGAAAAAATCTGTCCAATCCCCGAACTTTTCCAAATTAAATGAAGGACGGGAAGTTGGTTATTAGGGCGAAGAAGTATTACTTTAACAACTTGACATTCATTTAACTTTGTTTAAGATGTTATAGAATTTATTTTTGCCCCAAGAACACGCTTTTTCAATCCTTTTCGCTTATGCAATCCGATTTTCGTCGTTTCTGTTTTAACATTTTCGAATAAAGTTGCTAACCCAGGGAGTTAGTGAGAGAAGAGAATTCATTATTGGAAGCAAGGATTCAAAAAGTTGCTTCATTGTTCAACCCAGGTTAACTGCATCAATTGGTACAACTCTAAGTTTCCATCGCTCTACAAATGCTGAAGCTATATGTTATTTGTAGATAGCATGTATGTATGTATGTATTTATTAATCAAAACTTCCTTGTGGATACATGGTTGTTTCGTTTTGATCGCCTGCTTTAAAGTTATAACTTGAATCTCTAACATTCCAATCGCCTTTAAAGGCCTCCATTAAATAC
>JAQFYM010000818.1:0-48276 GCA_034694785.1 Agrenia bidenticulata | reverse complement strand
TTTAGGATAATTACCATTTAGGATAAAAACTTTAGGATAGTGGTATTTAGGATAGTGGTTTTTAGGATATCGACCTACGACCTTGTACTTATATTCCGTATACACCACGCACAGGTACAAAGTACGAGAGATCAGTTGACGAAGTCAGGTCAAATGTTCGAAAGTGTATCGCATTGAACACCGAATGGTTAAAAAGTTTGAATGGCTAATATCAATAAATAAAACGAAGTTAGGGACCAATACATAAGTTTAACCAGCATTGGTTATCAAAATCAAATGTGTTCCGTAGGGATAGCGATGATATTGATTATTGAGGCACATGAGGAAAGCCCCCTTGATTACCGACTTGAACCAAAGAAGGGTCATAAGGTTGCCCTTTAAACGGAGACCCTTCAGCATTCCAAGCTTCCTTTAGAATCTTCTCCATTTTCTAGATTGACAAGCGGAAATAATTCTTACAATACTTCTTGAATTTATAATTTGACAGTCTAAAGCTAAGCAGTATTGATCATACCATATCTTCTGATGTAGAAAGTCCCTGTCGCTTCCTTTCCTCATTCCAGCAAAGTTCTTGAATTTTCATCTGCTCCTCATCATCTAGATCGTCCATACCGCGAACTGCTTCGATTTTAGCCATTTCCAAGGGCTCCTCTCCCTCCAGCAGGCCTTGCCACCACCTTCATGTGAAAAACAGTTTTATAAACTTTTTGTATCAAAGAGTCTGCAATATCTATTTAAAATCTCGTTCCATTAACCTGTCTTTTCCTTTCGTCAGCCAAATACGTACTGCTTCTCCAGGCGTGAGGTTCCAGTAGCAGTCATTCGTCTTGACCGAAAACGCTAGCTTTCCTTCCACAATAGGTTCTTCCTTCCCAACTACACTGACCTTCAACTCATTCGTTTTAATGAATACGTTGATCTGATTTCCTTTCTTAACTTCTGGTCCAACCGGAATGGTCACATCCATTTCTTCTATCGTTTGTGACCAAGAATACTTGTCCGTCACCCTTCCATTATGTGAATCGCCCTCTGGTTCAGATCTCATCATAGCATTAGGATTTGCCAAGACCAAAGCCTCGTCGTTGGACTCGTTGACCTTTATTTTAGTTTGAGGACCTTGAGGTAAAACACTGGAACTTCCAGATGGTAGCATGACTGTCTTCAAAATGTTTTCAAAAGGAATTTGTAAATCCTTCCATTTTCTCAATTTTTTTACCACCATATCTTCTGCCTGCCCCAGGGGGAATCCATGAGGCCCTCCTTCTGGAGGACATTCTATGAAAAAGTCCGTGCTACAATGTGTACAAAATAATAAGCTTATTCAAGAATTAAAATCTCAGTCAAAGTTAAAGATAACCCAAACCCTCGTTACTGTAATCAATTATCTCAAATTTCCCCAAACTTGACGTTTAATATGGCGGGAATTGGAAACGTACTCAAACATCTCTTGATATTTTGGAAGAGATTTGTTTTCCCATTGTTTTAGAAATTGAATTTTTGGAGCTCACCGTCGGGCTAAGAAGCAGAAAAAGGTGTCGAGGAAAGTGTCCACATTTCCTGAGTTACGAAGCACAGACTCCAAGGCCGCCTCTGATTCGGGATATTCGGACGTCATCCTGTGTAAGCGGGCACTGTGCAACAGTCTCCTTCAGATTCTGCAGTCGATGGTCGGGGTGAGGAACTTTTGCTTTTTCAAAATTTGGAGCCCGCGAAATTTTATTCCCTCTTTGACAAACGGTTTTTTGACAGAACACTTTCATCAATTCATCATCGTTTCATTTAGTTTTAGTTGATATCGTCGACAATTCGACATCGAAACTGTCGAAAAACACCCAAAATTTTCGGTATTTGTAATTTATTATAAATATTTTACTTCAAAGGTTATACCAAACTGACAGTCTTTACATGTGGTTTGCATTTGATATTTTAATTGCAATGTTTGTGAATTAATGAATTTGGCAATTGATTACTATGAAACTAATCTTATTTTTCTGCCCTGTTTTAGACTAGACGAACGAAGAGAACGCTGGTGGATCTATTTTTCGTAACTAACGCTGACAGCGTTCACTTAGTCTTTGTCCGAAGTTTTGATATGGCACATTATCTGTGCAATTTGGATTATCATTCTGATTCTGGATGTGCGAAGAAAAAACACTGAATGCTGATTTATGCTGATGAAGAAAATGGATGAGGTCGATGAAAATAAAGATTTGGAAATCCTGAATTTAGTCCACCAACTTGCATCCCAAAGGTGAGACAATTTCTGTAGTAGTTGAATTTTATTTTAAATAATGAGTTAGCAGTTTAAGTTGAATATTTCGTTCTAATTGAATAAGCTGGAGAGATGGAAGTCCTTCTTCACTATCTGCAGCAGAGGTTCCATTCTCCTCAAATTCTCCTCGACATGGTGGAACGACTAACTATTCCAATAAAATAGCTCCAAAATTAATACTTGATGTAAGAAAGGTAAAAGAAGAGCCTCGGTTGGGTAGGAGAATCCAACCCATTTCTATTCCAAGGAAGCCTCCGGATATACAAAATCTCCTCTTGTTCCCACCGATTGGAGATTCTACAGTTACAAGTCCTCCGGGGAAAATTTATGAAAAACATTCAGAAATCGAAACGAACGCTTTCATGAAATCTGCTGGCCAGTCCTTTGAAAATAATAATTCAATACTAATCAACAATTCTCAGAAATTGAAGCAATTAGAATCCAAGCTTAGAGGACAAAGTGCTCCTGAAATTAAAACTACTCCTGTAAAAAATAGACAGCGGAAATCATTAGAATCCTCGCCGGCGTCCCCCCAAAATGTGTCCCCATTGACATTGACACCTAAATCTGAAGATGGGAAGAATAGGATGATAAAAGAACTCCGGAAGGCTCCAAGATCTGCAGAGTTATTTGCAGAGCTCACCCCTGAATTAATCGCAGAAGTTGACTCTATAGCAGAGCAATATTCATCTCTAATCGACAATAACCTCTGTCGAAGTGTCTTGGAAGAATTGATGTTCTTGTTGAAGCTAATTTCTTCTTGCGGAGCGGCTAAATGCGTGTCTATGCAAAGAATCGGTCAACTGTCTACTGTTGCTCAGCAAGTATACTTTGTGATCAAGGTCCTTAGCCTTCAGCTCGATTCTACATTAACTGCAGTCGATCCAAAGATAATCCAGCTTCTAATTCAAAAGTACCCCCACCGCATACCCAAACTGATACGAAAGCATTTTGAAAAATGGGCCGCATCTCAGATGGCGAAAAAGGAAATGGTTGAACCAGAACCTTTATCTTCACAGAAACCCTCTGAGTATCATCAGTGTGTCACTTTTCGTAGCGAGACGGATGGCAGACCTAACTTTCCAAATCAAGGAGACTTTCATGCCTTCTGTAAGCAGCGGGATCTTTTTTATTCTATCAAGAACCTATGGGCTGACAGAGAGCAGATGAGTTTCGCAGAAACGGAATCGGTACCGAAAGTAACTTCTACTTTCATGAAAAATCCAAGAAATAATACTAGTAGCCGAGATCCAGATGCGTTGTATCCTAAAATCAAGGCTCTATTCAATATGAATTCTAGCTGGGGAAATTTATCCCATCTAGCATCACTATTCACATCCCAGTACCTCCTTGACTCAGAAAAGAGACCAAGTCCAGATGAAGCAATCAAAGATGAACAAATGAGAAATCTGCTTCGATCCAATCCTAATCGACTGGCCCAACTCCAGAATCGAATGTCCACTGCAACAATCGCCTCTCACAGCACTATTGGAACAAGGTATGAGGACCCGTTAGCCTTTTCCAAGTACTTTCTTTCGATTGCAAACTCCGCAGCGTTCAATCAACATTTGATTGATCGAATTACCTTCGAAATTTCTCAGGTAGGTATATATAATTAATCTTCTAAAGATTTTCTTAAATTTTCGTGTACATAAAAGAGTAGATAATTAAAGCCAAACTATTTAAAACAGATTGAAACATCCGTGGAGGAAAGCACTGAGTCGTTTCAACCCAATGAGACGGAATTGCTGCTTCGAAACTGCATACTACTCGCTAAGTTGCTGGGCTATCTAGTTTTTCTCCCCTACAAAGATGATGGACCAAATAACAAAATTCACCACTTAACACTAACAATTGATAAGGAGGCGCTGATCTCCAAACAGATTGAACTGCGTTCTTATCAACGTCCTCCAATCGATTTGAAATCAAAATTGGTAATAGCATATCAACAAAAGCGACTAGTATTTACGCTCCCTTGGATAATCGAGTTCCTGTCCGAAGCCGATCCTGTGTCACTTTCACTACCCGTGTTTAAGGAAACGATAAGCCTGATATATTTTATCTATCGTTCGTACCTTAAATTGGGCATAGAACAAGTTTCTGTATCTGCAATGAATCTGAATTTCTTGAGATTCTGGTGTGGAAGTCTATTCAGTCTTGAAAAATTTCCCGATAGTTTGCTTTACAGTAAAGATGACGGCAGAATCTTAAATGAATTACATACGAGAATTCCTGGTGACCGCTCTGGATCACAGCAGTCAAAAGATGATCAAGAAACAGCTTTGGATTTATGTGACGCTCTGGGGAATAAGTTTGTTGGGCTACATTTTGCCTCGCAATTTAGCAAAATGGAATGTATTCTTCATGCGGGATTACAGCAGCAAGAAATTACCCTTCCAGGTTGTTAGAAAGTTTATCAAATAATAAATCTACTGACTAATGAGCTACGCATGGTTGATAAATAGGTATTTTCTTTCTTTCATTAGGCTCAATGTCCGCAACATTAGAAGTAAAGCACATTCGTCCAGTTCCAGCCAAGTCCCCAATCAAATCATCTACGGTTTCTAAAACTGTCCAGTTGCAGCTTCAGCTAGAAGCTAGTTTCTTTGATAGTAATTCTCCATCAGTGAAGAAAACAGTTGATTTCATTGCAGAAAGAATTGCTTCAAACTATGTGAAGACTTTGAGAACTCGAATGTCAGAGGAAAGATACAAACTGGCAGAACTAGGCATTTTTGAAGATGACGCTGCATCAGCCTGTAGAAAAATCATGGTTGATCAGCTGAATGAGTTCTCAGAAAAAAATTGTAACGAATCTGTCATAATTTTAATTGGAGAGACGATTTCTCCTTCTGCATTGTGTGTCTGTCAACAGATTACATTACGGAAATGTTCAGATAAAGTGAATGAATGGATTGCTAACCACATAAAAGCAGGTAAGGAATGTAGAATTTATTAAAACGAATTAGAACAAATATCTTATTATTTAATTAATTATTTAATTCGATAAATGTTTCCCCAGAAATGTTTCCAGTTTTTGAAGCATCTACATCCGTGACCAGCTCTTCCAAAAAAGAGCAGACTGAAGAACGAAGGGGTAGCACAGAAGAGGACACAACCGCGGATTGTAAACTTAAATTTGAAGCTATGATTTTACTCCATAGCTGTTTAAAAAAGCTTCATAAAGGAAATCCTATCTCAGAAGACTCTTTAGATGAGATATTAACTTCAAGGTCATTACAAGACGAACCTGCCATAGCTGGAACCATCATCGATTTTGGCATGGCCTTGGTAACATATTGCCCTTCAATGTTAACGTCAAAGCGTCAAGAGAAATTAATCTGCATATGGAAAAAGTACTGGAGCAATGACTGCAAAGTTTTAAATCCTCGAAACCTGGTGATGATTCAAGAATCGAGGGAATCGGGTACGGAAAGCTGGGAGGTGTTGACGGCCTTAGTGAAAAGCTTAATAAATTCTAAGGTTTTAAGTCTAGAAGAATTGGAACAAGATTGCCTCACCCTTTTAAGACAAGACTGGCCTTCGACACTTTTCTCCCACCTTTCACGTTTTCTAAAAGAGCTGGTCTCTTCCTTTAATGTATCAACCACGAGGGATCAAGAAAGCCGAGAATTAATCGACTGGGTTGCATGGTACTGTTCTAATGAGTTTGACTGATCGCTGATGTTCTAACGTTTTAAACTCGACTCTGAAATACTTTTTATTCATCTTTACTTATGACTTTATTTTGCGAACAAGGTTCCAAAATAAAATCAGATTATTCTCTAAAGGAGTTACAAAATCATTTTCGTTCATAAATTACTATGATTTCCGGAGCACACCGGGGGCCGATTGGGAAATGAACACTACCAGGGCTTATCGAAAATACATTTGACAATATAGGGAGGACAGATATCCTTAACTTGTAGAAATCGAAAGCGTAGAGATACGGATACGAAACCCAAGTGCAGAATCAGTCATTTCATAGAGTTTTGTTGTTACATTTTTTGCGCGAATCTCATGTTTGAAGTTGAAATTCAGTTTCTTCTGCAAACTCTTGTCGGAATTAAAACTTCAATTGTGAGTTTTAAATCACCTGACTTATCGTTAACACACCTTATCAGAATCACTCGTTAAATAAAATCCAACTCTCTTCACTGTCATTTAACTGTAAAAATTTCTCTAACCTAAGAAATGCCAATTTATTTTTTTTGATTCAGATACCAGATGTGGGATGCTCGAATTTCTGAAACACTGACCCCGTCAATCCCGTGACCCGTACCACCTACCATTAGCTAGGCTGCCACCGAGAACAACGTAGACGTAAGTAAATAAGCAGTAAATGCATATTTCCATTGTCATTCCATAATTCATTAATGCATATTTGTTTTTCCAGCCGTACTTTAGCCTATAAAATGAGTAATTTTTTCGAGGCCCCAGCGTACAAATTAGACATTCGGGACTTATCGAATGCTCGGGAAACGAATGGAGATGGCAACTGGACTCTTCTTCTCAAATCTGAATCCCTTCTCTCTGGTGGATCGCTTCGTGATAATATCCCATCAAAAGAGATAACGCTCGCTTTGAATATCATATGGATTCAAGGTACCGTGTTGGACATTGTCGTAGGGGATGAAAACTCACCGTCAACCCTTCACCTGTGGGACTTGACGGGAGAGGCATTTCTTCATGAATACAGTATTTTACCGGGAGGGGATCATCCGCAGATCACTAAAGGTTTAAACATGGAACATGGAAATGTGACACGTTCAATAAACAAGTGTTACTGAATTGTATTCGTAATTTAGGTGCCTACGTCGGAGTGATAGGCCAGATCTGGTCTATAGATCCTATTGTTGTGATAAAAGGAGCCAAAGTGATGTGCCTTGAGGGAAAACCTGCCCTCCAAGAAATGTGGCGGCACGAGGTCATTATGTCTAAAGCCTTCTTGCTTGGCCTCTTGACTCCAGAACTGACTAGCTAAAAATCGCTGGACATCTCAAATCTCAAGATCCATTGTCGGTGAAGTCATTGTGATACACAATAGGTTTGGCCTATCTATTTTGTTAAAAAAAATTTACCATTCTCAATATTCAGGAAATTGAGTTAAAATATACACTTGACCGTCAAACTGAAAATGAGATATATGTACGTGCAAGACTTATTCCTGGTTAATGTTTACAAGTTAATTAAAGTGAACGATTTCTAATTTATTAAGATCCACTAATTCAGTTTTGGAATTACGATGGTCATTCATGTCTTCCGACTAATGAAGCACGAATTTAAAATTTATGGACCTCAAATAATACTTGGTACACGTATGATTTAGGTAACATTTTTGAGGAAAAAACTCGAAGGTTTTACAAGATGATGATCAGTATCATAAATCACAATTTACAGAAGTATTCTAATGTTCAGTAACAATTATTAATAAGTAGTTCGAGATTCGCTAAGTTAACTATTACCAGTGTTGTACTACAAGGAAATCATAGTTGATAAAATTGATGTATGTTCACTGTCAACAGTCCAAACTTATAGTTTTGAATTCTGTATTATTCATCCTATCATCCTCAACAAACGGACCTTCTGACGTACACAATTGACTATTTCTCGTCGTCTCGTCGAAACCAGTCTTGGTCGACATTTCGAGTATCTGTTTAAAATTAGCTCCCAAAAATCTGGGTGTTTAAAAAACGATTTCTTGTTAAATGGACTAATCTGCAAACTGAATTAGTTGCAACCATTATCATGCACAGTCGGTTTCTAGAATTTGACGTTTTATCAGTTGTGAGGGGCTCGATCACCGTTGGTGTATTCGATCCATCTTTCAGCAGTAGCTTCAAAAATGGGATCTTTCTCAAAAGTGGCGAAAGTTAATAGTTGATTTATGTGAGTAACATGATAGTCTAATCTTGCCAAATTAGGAGAGATTCCTGGCACAGTTTGATGTCTAAGGTCATACATAGTTCCACTTCCTGTGTCATATAACGGAAGCATCGCCTTAAGGGATGTCAACCCTTCCTCGTAGAGCTTGTTTGCTTTCTCTGAGGCTCCAAGAACTTCTATGGACTTCACGTCATACAAGCCAAACAAGGCATACATGAATCCATTCAGCACAAACGAACTCGGAGTTGTAGGATATTCCTCGTACCAAACAAAATTATCCATAAATACAGCACGGACACCGTGTTCTGTCCCTGGATGGTCGAAAATCGTTGATAAGGCTTTCACACAAGCCTCAGCGTACAAGCTATTGTTGGTTGTGATTGAGTATGCTCTAGAAAGTAGGGAAAGGGCATGACCTTGGCCCATGGCAGAATACCATCCAGATTCTAGAACGGGGTAAAAGTCAGATGCGAATTTCCGACGCACCGGAATAGGCCAACCACCTCGATTGTCTTGATGAGAAACAAACCAATCGGCGGCTTGAAAAAATTGAGCTAAATGTTCGTTTGTTGCTAGTGTCATATTGTCTAATAAAATTAAAGTTCCTGGGATCTTGGACTCAACGCTAATCGACTCTAATTGAAGTTTTGATTTTAAAAGTTTTGTACTTTTAGACTTTTTGTTGGTTGACAAGAGAAGTGCCACGCCTTTCTGTACATCCACTCCTAAATCTCGAATAACATGATGCCAGGAACTTGTACTACTATATCCCAGACCATGATAAATATGGTTTTCCTATAATTGTACAGAAAATAACAAATGGATGTAATTGATTATCTTATAGCATTTTACAATACCATCACGTAAGTTGGCTACATACCTTAACTTGAATAAGAAAGTCCGCAGTGACATAATGCAGATAGAAAACTTGGGAATCGTATCTCATAGTCGCTGTGAAAGTAACTTTTGGGTGCTCATTACCAGGGGTAATGACTCGCATCTGCCAACTAAGAAGCAGGATTCGGGGTTTGGTTGAAGAGATCATCAGCTTAACTTCTCCACCAACTAAAAACGTAATTCAAGGACAATTAAATATGAAAAATTAAATTGTATTTAGAGATTAGTTACACTAGCTAGTACCACTGGTTGTAGGTGTTTGAATTTGAATATAATGATTAGTTAAAGGATCATTGTTGTCTTCGGGTAGTGTTTTAATGAGATCAACTGGTAGCCAACCACCTCTGACTTCGTCCCCATCTTCTAAGATAATTCTCTTTGGTTCCCCTTCAGTCAAGTACTTGCTAAAATGAGAGAGTCCAAATTGAGCGATCTGGATCGGGTAGAAATATCCATTTATGTCCCACTGGGTTGAAACTGGAACTCCTTTGAATCAAAACAAAAGCGGTTGAAATTAATTGTGAATTGATTTGTTCGATTATATTTTGGAAATAGAAAGATTTGAAAAGATTACCTTCTGGTCCACTGATACACTTGACACGATCCCGAACTTCCACATTATAATTTGCAAAGTATGTAAAGACTCCTTTAGGGTTATAACGGGATTTGGATCGATAAATATTGACTTGACTGTGAAGCCAGGTGAACACTTGATCCTTTCCATCTTCCTTGGCTTCGAGTTTCCCATAAATCTCAAAGTATTTTCGAATAAAATTGAATGGAATGTAAACATCGTCGGACGAGTCTTTTTTGCAACCAATCTTATACTTTCCTTTGTTGATGTCACAAACTATATTCGACATTCCCTTCTCACTATTTTTAGGGTTCTTCAGTCTGATCCTATCTTTCGAAGGAATTATGTTACCATCAACACCGTCTTCGTTATCTTCTCCCACAGCCCCATTAGTTTTCTTATCTGCCTGATCATTTTCACCGTCAAAATCCTCTTCAAACGGATAGTCGAGTCCACCTTGTTCATATTTTTTGGGGGTGTGATGGGAAGCTCCTAGTCCGACGTGCTTTCTGCTTTTCGTAACTGAAAGCTTCTTAACTTGCGATACGGGTTGACCCTCTTCTTCATTGATTGACTGGTAATAGCTAAAGCCACCACCGTTTCCATTGAGCTGCAGTTGTAAAGAAAAATTTATCATTTAATTTATTTGTAAAAATCTTAATTTAACCGACTATCGATTTTTTTCCATAATCGTTTCAAACATTACCTTGTTAGTTTCAGAACCCAAAAGAGATGTTTTTCGAGGAAATCCTTTGAAGCTCATAGGAATCGCAGGGGTGCATCGGGACATGAACACGAGAGTCAGACCTATGACAACTACCACCATTATAAGTAGAAGGGATTTGAAACTCATGACCCGGATCATTGTGTATCTTTTTTAAGGATTTAATTTTAATAAGTCAAAAAGCTGCGACGGGACTGCTGGTTGTATAGCAGGCTGCTGGCTTCAGTCAGTCCACCACTACAAAAATTTAGACTAACTACCATTACGAATCCACTGTAGGTCATATCTTCATTTAATGTCTGATCTTCTCATGTGTCATGAGGCAGAGTAGGTCTTCTAATACCCGGGCAATCTTGGTCTCCACTCCATCCCAATTTTTACTACTTCATGTTGGAATGTTGGGGCTCTGAAATTTTAAAACTATATTATAAATTATAATTTTTGAAGTTGACTACCTATGTAGGATTAGTAGGATATCGTTCAAATCGGTCTGTACAGTTCTGCATACCCTTCTGTAAAGTTTACTCGTAAATGTGCCCAATCCTATTGAAATTTTAACCTTAATCCGAAATCTAAGATATCCATAAAAGCTT
This sequence comes from Agrenia bidenticulata, assembly GCA_034694785.1. Classification (NCBI taxonomy): domain Eukaryota; kingdom Metazoa; phylum Arthropoda; class Collembola; order Entomobryomorpha; family Isotomidae; genus Agrenia; species Agrenia bidenticulata. Next base: position 37,330 of record JAQFYM010000818.1, on the reverse strand, counting down.
AAAATACAAACAAAAATAAAACAAGGCAGGACTGAACAGTGAACTGTGAACAGATCCCAAATTCATGGTTTTGTTCGATATCGAAACTGTAGATAAGGTTCACACTTACCGCTATCTATTTACTAGGAAATACACACCGGGCAGTTTCGAACAGTTTTCGAACCTATTTGAATTGTTGACAGGACAGGTTAAATATTGGGACTTTTTCTTTCCAAACTTCCTGGAGAGATTTCCGTGAAGTTGAAGAGAGAAAGTTTGAAACTTTTTTCGAATCTTCAGAGTTGTAATTGTGTAAACATTCAGAGTTTTAAAATTCGTGGGTTTTAATTAGATTAGTTGGGGTAATTTGATACTCTAAATCAATGCCCAGAGAAGATCGATAAAAGAAATGAATATGACCTGCTCTGAGACTTTGTGAAGGAAGATGATACCCGGGAATAAAATAGTAATTCGGATATTTCAACCTATACATCAACAAAAGGTAAATTAGATCATATAATATTTATGAAACTAAACAAATATATATAATCTCCAGATATCCCAGTCAAATATCAAATAACAATTTAATTTAATTCAATGTAAACTACAAACTACATTAAACCCGAAGGGAATAAGGGATCCTGACAGGGTCTACTTAATCAATTTACTTAAATCCTTTGCCGATCAAAGTTAAATTATTCCTTATTGAATCTTATCCAACTCTTAACAGTCTTTAAACTTATAAATCCAATTAGAAACACATATACCCAATTAACATTCACTATTTTTGTGCTTGAAATCATGATCATTCAATGTCTTGAGATGAAGGTCAAATGTTATCTGTCATGTTAGCCAGTGGGCATACGATTTACATTACAATTCCAATTAAATGGAAAATCATCTAGATTACTGTGGCTAATTATTGGGTCAATCCTTCCATCATAAGGACGACGCATTTACTATGAAATTTTATGCATTTAAGATCCATGTGTAAAAAAGCCGTATGTTTGTTGATCTTCGATGGGATTGGTTAGTTAGGGACATTAACTAATAGGCAAAGCTATTTGATCTCGTTTATATTCCTTAATCCATCATTCAGAGCTATCAAAGTTGGTTTACCATGTAGCCAAGAGCAGCCAACTGAAGGGGTTGGGGGACAATTTAAATTAATTTAAATTCCAACCTGATTAATTTAGAAATGATACGCTTATGTAAAAATGTGAGGGTATATGTAGAGTCTAGTTGATTACTAATTTTGTCACAGGAAACTACTGTGAATTGTGTGGTTTATATTCTTTGCAGAGGAAGTAGAGCTTCTTATTCCTGAGGTCTGCGGTTTCTGAAAACAAACATCAAAATGCGGAGGCTGTTCCGAGGACTTATTAGTGACCATAGATCATTACTGAAGAGAGCATCAGTGGTCATAGTATCATCTGCAGCCGGCGCAGTTGCCCTCTCATCTTCAACCTCTCGTCACTTCTTCTTTCTCACATCATCCTGTGACAAGAAAATGTCGGAAGAAAATATTCCAGGGCTCTACTCCCAGGACCGTCTTCGGTCCATGTCGATCAACATTGGAGGTTAGTTTTTTCCAAGTTGACGTCAATCATCAAAATGCTTTAGTTTTTGAAACAAGAATGTAATTATTAATTTATCGACTTGTTATACAGGAATGCGGATACCTTATTTGGGAAAGGACGAAGCATTTACAGAGGACCAGCTTGTGGCCAAAGAGCCCTTCGCCCAGTTTAACTCTTGGTTCGAACGAGCAGCGGTGACGGCTGGTATCGAAGAGCCTAATGCCATGTGTATTGCCACGTCTACCAAGTAATTTAAACTTGATTCGTAATATTGCGAGGGTATTGGAGTGATAAGGATTTGGTAATGGAATGTAATTTTTGTTGCATTGTTTATTACTTAAAAGAGAAGGAAAGCCCTCTTGCAGGATGGTACTTTTGAAAGGTTACGGTCCGGACGGGTTCAAATTCTTCACTAACTTCTCTAGTCGAAAGGGAATGGAGCTTGTAAGAACACTAATTTAGGATTGCATTAACGGGTCAGTTGAAGTCAAATCGGGTTATCAATGTTTTCAGGCAGAGAATCCTTACGTAGCTCTAAACTTTTACTGGGAACCCATGAAAAGATGCGTAAGCTCTGAAATTTCAAATAGCGTTGAGTGAGGTCTTTGAAGTAGACTGTAATTCGATTTTAATTAATCATGTGTAACTCAGGTTAGAATTGAGGGACGGGCAGAAAAGCTCAGCACTGAAGAGTCAAATGAGTATTTCCATTCGAGGCCCGTATCTAGCCAAATTGGTGCTGTGGTCAGTCCACAAAGTACACCTATTCCAAACCGTGATGTTTTGCATGACAAGGAAAAAGAACTGTCAGCCTTAGCCGAGGCCAATAAAACTACGATTCGGAAACCGGATAACTGGTACACAATACAGTTTTAACAATTAGGTTTAATACTTTTCATTGCGGTTTTCCTGATAATATAAATATTTTTTTATGGATTTGATAGGGGTGGTTATGTTGTTACCCCTGACGTGTTCGAGTTTTGGCAAGGCCAGACAAATAGAATTCACGACCGAATTCGGTTCAGAAAACTAAAATCCGGAGAGAGGCCAGATAATAAGATTGTTCATGAAGGAGAAAATGGTTGGGTTTATGAACGGCTTGCTCCTTAAATCATGGAATCAGGAATCTCGAAAATTAAATGCTAGGACAATAAACAGATCCTTGTATGATATATCAAGAACAATCTTAACGTTTCTAGTGTGATACATGTAAATTGGTAAGGTAATCTTAATTGTAGAAAAGAGTTCAAGATCTAAGTCTTCCATTTTAAATACTTAATTAATCATTTATGCAAATCATTCATTTGTCAAAGTCAACAATCAGGAAAAGTTAAATAATTATAGGAATTTGACAACAATTTCCTGAATATAAGGGATTTTCCTCAATTTAATCACAACATTGTATAACTTACATTGAAAAATACTCAATGGGAAACTTGCTACGACGAGCTAGTCCAGCTCACATGAAGAATCTCTCGCTGAATTCCTATAAAAAATAAGCGTAAATTAGTTTGGACCCTGTGGAATGGCTCGGTGGTTAACCATAAATAATAAATATGGACAAATAAAAGTTGTATTCAAATTTTAAACAAAGTGAATTTAATCCCACCTTCTCTGATGACTTTAACACGTTCTGATTTCATACCGGAATCTTGTTCTAAAAGGGTTGTAAAGGCTTTTGTTCCACCACCGACTCCAAAATAACAAGTCTTTGCAGCCAAGTAACTGCAAGGGGTTACCAAATTCAAAAATAATTTTAAATGTTCTTTCGCAACTCTGCTCGCACTTCAAAAACTTACAGAGACCCAGTTGGTTTCAGGCAGCTTTTGATCAAGGAGATAAAATTAGGGATATATTCAAGGTTATAAATCGTCTCTGAAGATAATATAAAGTCAAAAGTAAATTCCGATTGCCCATGTAAGCATCTTCTTTCTTGAACCAGTTTAAGGAATGAACCCCAGTCTCCAGAGAAATAACGACATTTAGCTAGTCCTTCATCTCCAAAATTAATTATCGTATTGGGAATGGTTAGGAATTCCTCCACTTCAGAATTCTGAAACACAGTTAAGATTTTTAAATACATTTTATATCATAGCCATACATGGACAGAATTTTCCTTACGTAGTCTTGAAAAACAACCGAACTTCCTTTCCCTAAAGCATATAAACCGAGAAGACCAGAACCACATCCAAGATCAAGGACGTTTATTCCAGGGCTGAGGTTAATATTATTTGAATGCTCCTCAAGATATTTAAGAAGGTCAAAGGTGCATTCCCAAGTCTTAAATCCCCCTTAGAATCAGAAAAATGTACACAAAAATAATGTTTTATGTTAAAAAATCAAGTGTAATTAAATGATTCAACTGCATACCTTCATACAAGCCGGTTTGGAGGTCAGAGGATGACTCCAGAATTGGTTTTACCATTAGGTCATCCTTAACATAAGAAGAAAGAAGAAGATCAGCAACTCGAATGTACTTCAAAGGAATAGACGTGTTCTTGATCGTGACCACAGCCTTGGCAAGTCGACCGGCTATGTCGTAATGAACTTGCTTTACTTGCACTTCTTCAGAAACCCTTAATTCCTTCCTCTTGAGCTCTAACTCTTTGTCCATCCCCTCGTCCGATACAACTTCATCTGGAAAGAACTTGAACATTCTAAAAAAAACAAATCGAATTGGAACAACTTTTTCTGAAAAGACAAAACAAAAGTTTAAAATTTTGGTTTAATTTTAAATAAAGTCATAAAGTTTAACTTCGAAAGTTTTAGCGCTGAAGCTCCCATTGGCTGACATAGAAAGCCGCCAAAACTCAATTGAAGTACAAATAATTCGAGAAAGGACTGCGTCAAGAGACCCGACAATCGGCTCCCGTCCGGCTAATTCTGCCAGAGTCGGGCGCCGACCCGCCAAAATATATTCGGCACCCGACAGGCTAATTTTCCAAAACTCGGGGACCCGACTTGGGCATTGCCCACTGCCGGGCGAAAACCCTTTAATGGTAGACCGCTTATTTTTTTGTGGCCCAACTGTCCCTGCTATTTTTCTGAGCGGTCTAAAGAGGGGCAACACCCAGTGGGCAACGAGGGATTGCCTTGTGTCATATGTCGATGGAAAGGTATTTTTATGTGGAGTTCAAAGGCATCAATCTTTTTGCTCTATGGGAAACTAGAGAAAAGTTATTGAGGAAGAACCGAGCGCTAAACCGGATATTATTATACCGTGCGAGTGACTGTACATCGGTACACGCATTAATATTCATGAGTTTCTTCTGCATCATAATTAAATAAATACTTTCAAGATTCTATTTAACCTCTCCTACTAATTTTATTGGAAAACTTAACTATTCTCAATGGAGTCAACAACGAGTTCAAAAGAACGGTAAGTCTAGGTAATGAATAGAGTTGTTATTTCAAATAACAATTCTAAAAAATCATGCAAAATTTTTAAATGCAATACGTGAATCAGACCAGACTTTATCCATACTTGATACACAAAATGAAACAATTAGAAGTCAATCCATTCGGAATTCTACTTGGATTAAAACGGCTTGTGTCTGCCCACTTTCCTAATTTTCCTAAAAAGTTGGTAAATCCTACAGAAAAGGAACAACTGTTTTCAGACAAACTTTATTTTGAATTTTTGGATATGATGCAGGAATTAACATTCGAAAAAGACGAAGATCGATCAAGTTTGATATTTTTCAACTAGACTAGAATAGAATCTTGAAAGTATTTATTTAATTATAATGCAGAAGAAACTCATGAATATTAATGCGTGTACCGATGTACAGTCACTCGCACGGTATAATAATATCCGGTTTAGCGCTCGGTTCTTCCTCAATAACTTTTCTCTAGTTTCCCATAGAGCAAAAAGATTGATGCCTTTGAACTCCACATAAAAATACCTTTCCATCGACATATGACACAAGGCAATCCCTCGTTGCCCACTGGGTGTTGCCCCTCTTTAGTTTGTGTCTCAACTCGTTAGTGGATTTCAAATTTTGAAAAAGCGCCTGAATTTTATTTAATTTATTGCTACAAATCCAAAATTATTAGTATTTATGTTTTGGAATGATATTAAGTGCTTCATTTGCCGCTATCCGATTTGTATTGAGGGAGGATGAGATGTGCATAATTGTTTGCAGTTGGAGATAAGCTGAGTTACATCCCGCATGGGATCAATATGAATCCCAGGCTGAGGTCCGCCCAGAACATTGTACGTTTCATTACACTTCACCTCACATTCTTCTTTGCTCATCTTACGAGATCGTCCAGCAACTCCTTCTGACCTCAAAAACTTACTTTACCCCTCTAATGTCAACCAGATTTTAGTAAAAGTAATTCGTCTTTATTAGACAAGACTTACCTCGGGAGACGAGGGAGCTGAGGATGATGGAAATTCCAACTACCAAAGACAACAGCTTCATCATACAAATATTCCACCAGATTCGTATTTTTTAAATTTAATTCATTCCTCAAGGAACTTAGAACTGCGGAGGTTGATAAAGAGTTATTAAAATAGATGATGAAATGTTTGGAATGATTGTTGATACTTAAACAATAGGAAGGAGGAGCTTAAAGAGTTCGTCTCCATTTTCTATTGTTAGAACTGTTACAAGAGAATGAAAGGTATGTTTTTAAACGGTTTAGATATGTTGAACGTGTTTTTATTTATCCTTGTGACAAAGAACAAGACTACAACAAGTAGTACGAGATAGGACAAAGGAAAAGTTAATACTATAAAAGCAACAAGTCAAGTGATATTCTAATAACCTTTGGCATAATTATTTAACAGTTATGAGGAATATAATATTTAACAAAAATATATAGGAAAACTTGGCATCAGTCCTTTGCTATCGAAGCTCTCTCTCTTAACAATAACTATTTAATTACATTGGATAATTAGCAACAATTAAAATGGGTGATTAGTTGAGATCACCTAAGCTCCCATGTAAGAGGGGGAAAGGTTGGAGGGGTAACCAGATGGACTGCTTGGGTAAGAAGCCCTTTGATCTTCAACCTGATCTCCAGCTCCAGCAGAGCTTCCAGATTTCTTACCCCCTGGGGCACTGTACGCTCCCAGTACATCAGCAAGTGGAGTACCGTACGCTCCTGAGCCCCCTCCATGTCCTCCATGACCTCCTCCTACACTAAGTACTTCTGGAGCCCCTCCTAAATTAAGGCCTCCGGGTCCCAACTCTACAAGTGCATCTGGACCCCCTGGACCTCCAGGACCACCTAGACCATTGGGATTCTTGTAGTTGACAAAGAACACCTCGGGCTTGCTGGGCTGAGTTGGAGCTGGAGTTCGAATCTTGATCTGATCTTGGTCCTCGAGCCCGGGTTGACGAACCAAGACGTAGACGAGGGTCTTCTGCTTAGCCTGCTCGGGAAGAATCACTTCCGTCTGCTGGGGTGGAGGGGGAGCTGGAGCCTTGACGAAAATTATGTTATAGTGTGTGTCTCGTTTACCACCCGCATGGATCACTCTTGGCCCCACCGGCCCTCGGTACGGCTCTTGTGGAGCTACGTGAACCGAGACGAACCTCATCACCTTTCCACCTCCTCCGAATCCTCCAAGGCCCCCTCCTCCAAGGCCTCCAAGTCCTCCACCATATCCTCCACCTAGACCGCCACCCCCGGAATAACCTCCAAGACCTCCACCACCTGCATAACCTCTACCTCCAAGTCCCAGGCTACCGGCATAGCAACCGCATAGCGTGGCTGCTAAAACGGAGCAGACGATCTGAAAATGTCAACAATTTGATTCAATAAATCTGTAATACTACATGTATGTGATTTAAAAGTATTGAAAAGGGAGGGTAGAGGCTACTTACCAGTACTTGCTTCATATTTAATGCAAAATTTGCTAGTTTCCCTTGTCTTGTTGACCTTGTTGACCTTGTTGACCTTTGTGATGAGAGATGCAACTGTCTCAAATGGCACTCAATTAATGATTCTCAATGTGAATCTCCGAGAGCTTATAAAGCAACTAGGAACTTGGATTGTAAAAAATAGAAACTCTACCAACTTCCTTCCTTTCCATACGAGTCTAAAGCTCAAGAGTTTATACAAAAACAAGATAGAAAAGAGGTAAAGGGGGAATGGATGTAAAGTAAAGAGGCATATGCCATAATAATAAAGGAAGGGATATTGGGAGCATTTCTTCTCAATGTCATCATTGAAGAGCAACAAAGTTGTAGATATTTTTATTACTATTAGTTAATGATGAGTTGGCGTTGAATGGTATGAAATTTGAAAAGTCAAGTGTCAAGTGCCCAAAGTGCCCATCTACAGACTTGCTCGAGAGAGTTTGGATGAGGATCCGTGTTTTTTTAGCTGTAAGAGATAGGGAAACCGGTCTATGATTTTATAAAGAGATGAAGACAAGTTTTTATTACATGTGTTTATCATATTTTATAATCTTTTATAATGTCGTATTGTTTGGTTTGTGTATATGACCTCTGGGAACAATGGGTCACACTCTCAACCTAAGGCATCTTATGCGTCTTATGGATTATGCAAAGCGTTGGGTAATCTCCACAGGGGCAAGATACTTTTCTAGATCCAAGAATTGAAAGTGGTTTGGCAAGATGCAGATTTTTAATATATATTATTGAGTAAGAAAAAAATGGATATTCATTTATTTCTTGATCGACCAGAAGAAATCACGACCCATTCTCACAAGCTACTCATCATCTATTTTTTATAACTTGGTCTCTTGTGGATTTTAAAAAGTGGAAATGATTTCAGTTGACATTTGAGTTTTCCAAACGTAAAATTTCCCTACTGCTTTTACATCCTTTGGTATTGACCCTAAGATAATGACCTCAAATTTATCTTCTATTCACACAAGTTCACACTTCCTTCAAATTTTGGAGGAGAGTGTCAATGTGACTTTTAATTAGTCAAGGAATTAGTTAGTTGATCTAACCCTTTGCTCTGTCTCTTTTTTAGAGAGTTGTCCCAAGTGTTGAGAAGTGTCAAGTACCTCAAACAAGCCAAACTACCGAATTATCTACCCATTTAATTGGTAAAAGTTTTAATTTTTGATTTCAAACATATTTAAATCATATCATTAATCCATTCCTTAATTGAGATTAGTAAAGAGGGGGATGGGAAATGGGGTTCTAAAAATCCTAATTATTCTCATATCACAATCGTTAAAGTATAATTAAATATTTTTTCAACTAAACTTGTAATCAAGGTTAATTTAGATCTATTAGATTTATCCATTCAATCTTCAATGAACTTGTTTACTTGCTTTTCCAAACCCCGTGGAATCCTCACAATCGGTTGATTGTGAATTGCATTGTTATTTCTTAATTAGTTACAACATGTAAGAAATTGAAAAGGTTTCAGGTTGAATTGACGTGGAGCCCATCCACTTAGTTCATCCACCAATTATATAATTAAGCTATTATCTAAGGAAACATGTTCAATTTTTCCCCTTACAATAACAATTCTCAACTCATCAAATATTTGTCAAGTTTCAAAGTGACCTCTGCTCAAAAGATTAAATGAAACGATGAGTTTGTGGCTAATCAACTCTTTTCAACAACTTTTTCAATCATTTTTCTAAGTTCCCGAAACTTTAACAATAAAATGAGAGCTTAAAAATGTGAATACGCAAAACTTATAAATGTATTTTTTGTTTTTTGTATTGTATTGTTTCAACTATTTTTAGTAAAAGCTGGACCAGTTCACCACTCAACTTTCACTCAAGTGAGTGACCCGTGTGACCTAGTACTTGTCTCTTCATCCTCAATATCAAAGTTAATGATTAATAAATGTCCTCCCGTCTATTTCAATCACTCGGCCAGATTGATCTCGTTGACAATGAATCAACTTCTCTCCAAAGGACACAAGTAGACCAAGAAATGCTCCAAACACCAGAATATAATAAGACCCCTTGAAATGGTTCATGGTCAAGGGCCCACAGCCCTCCACATGAGGATAAACAACTCTCGTCCGATTCACAGCTGTCTCCCAAATCCTCCTCTGCTCATAGACATAGTCCATGTCCATCGCCCTCCAGCGATCAATCAAGCCCCCTCCCACAGCATGGGTGATAAGGGCATTAAAATTAATTCGAAATATCGCCCGCTTCTCCATCACGATGCTAACGGATAGGAAGCAAGTGGAGTCCGGTCCTCGCACTAACGGAGCCCGCCCGAACTGGTCACTAATATTGCGACGGTAGACAAAGTCCGCGATCGTTATCCACGAGATGCACACGAACCTTTGCCCAATGGCCCTTTGAAGGCACTTGGAATCCACCGGCTCCAGCTCCATCCTCTCAAAGATCTTGTGGTACGTCGGGTTGGTGGAAGTCCGCAGGATTTGATAAGCAGCTCCTCCAAGGTACTGCAAGGCCAGCTTGTAGTCCGACTGGGCCAGCTCTTCAAAGGTGGTGGGGAGTCTCTCGAAATTAGGGAAGGCGAGGACGGAGACGAGGTTGGATCTGTAGGCTGTGGTTATCACCAGGGCGTAGATAAGCCAAAATGAAATGAATGACCGGATGGGGTGTCCCACAAACTTGTCCATGAGGGGAATGCCCTGCTCGAGAAAGGAGCTCCAAGTATAGTAGACAATGGCCCCTTTGCTAATGTCCATGTGGCCATCCTTCGCAGCTCGGTTGATGAGGTTTAGGCAGAGATTGAAGAGGAGGAAGGAGAGTCCTAATCCAAGCCACACTTCAAAAGACAAGGGCCAAAAGACAGCCTTCCATGAGAAGTAGGGCAAAGGGTCTCCAGAGGTGAAGCCCAGCTTTTCATATGTCATTGGACTTGTAAATCCGACGACTTTATTACGAGCCCATGTCTGACCGGTAGTGTGACCCAGATCTGACCTCCCGTGTACAATGTCTCCAACCGAGCCGACCCAAGTCCCATTTTTTCTAATCCCCGTCCCACCCCCTCCGGCAGAGGGGAAGAAAGTGCACGTAAAGTTGTGTGCACTCATCAAGTGGTCCATGACGATCTTGTACACCCCTCGCTTCGAAATCCACACTCCCTTGACATTCTGAAGCTCCATGAGCCACCCGGTACTCATCGGGGAGGAGACCTTCATCACTTTCCCATACATTTTCACCACAAAGTCCGGGAAGAGGTCGGGGAGGGGGTGGAATTTATTTAACCCTTGACCCCAGTCAATTGAGACGATCGTGGGATTCCCTTGGTCACAATAGAAGCAAGTGGATCTCATGACAATGTCCCCAGAGTTTGATTGGTGAACTACAGCTTTGAATTTGACCTTTAGTCCAACGGATTGGTGGTGATTGAGGAGATTTGTGGAGATGGACGAGTCCCTTGTGAGGTAGAGGTGGTAGTCCTCATCTTTCTTTATCATGTCAAACAAGTTGGATGAAAAGTCGTAGATGCTTTGGACCACGTTTGACCCGAGGTGGTGGACTATGAAAATCCCTAGAGTGCACTTGTTCCGGTGTTGATGGACGTCTCTGATATTCTTAAGCTCTGTCTGGTTATCTCCGACAACCTTTTGACCTTTTCCAGGTAGTTGGAGGAGAAATGAATTTTGGGATGTTTGGCTCAAAATATTTTGAACCATCTCATCAAAATCCGAATCTTTGTTGGAGTAGTGAGGAGTGAACTTATCTTTTGGGGTGTCAACGATGAAGAGAGTGCAGTGACTGAGACGATTGGAAATGAGAGAGGATACGAAGGTACTTAGACTTAGATCCGAAGATGGGGTCAATATTACTGACCCCAGTTGGGTGGAAATGAGAATAAAGGGGATCAGTATGGTAGAAATTGTACAGGAGTTCATGATTTTCAAAGTTTGATGTTTCTTTAGGAATTTAAGCCTGGAATGTGGGAATTGGGATTGTGGGTTGACATTCTCGGTTTGTCACAAAGTGAAAAGAGTACACTTATGTACTACACTTTTATCTCTGGCTTCCATATTCAAATAGTAAAAAAAAAATGAATGAAGTATGAAGGGTGAAATGTTGAGGATCTATTTAACTCAGTTCCTTATCCATTATAGAGTCAAGAGGTGTAGGAAGAAAACGAAGGAGTAGGAGGTTGGAGAAATCCGATGGATTATTTAAATGGACGAGGCACGCGATCCCTCCATCCCTTTAAACCCTTAAAGTACTCCAAACTAACAATAACAAATCTTTAATTGCCAATTAGATTTAACTCTTTGAAAATATTGTAAGCCGGTGGAGGTATTTAAGGTGAACTATAGGGAGAGTTGAGTAGCCCTAAATCATTTTGAACTAATGAGAGGTCTGGTAATTGGTCATGTATTCATTATGAGCACTTTGTCTCATTTCAAAACACTCTCCCTTCTCCAGAATTCCAAGCCTGTCATTTTCGTATAATTGAGGTGAGTGCCATTTTCGCTATAAGGGAGCAATTATCTCCAAATTAGACCCTTTGATAATTTATCCTGTTTTATGGACTGAATTAAACGATCTTTTTAACAAGGACAAGATGATTCACATGACAAGGACGTTTTATTGATTTCCTTCCAGGGTGTTTTTAGTAAGACGGGGCACCGTAGGCAGAATCAGCCCCACTGATGCTATTAGACCCACTTGGGGCACCATAACCTGACCCTGACCCAGACCCCCCTGAGCCTGACCCTTGAGTGGATCCTCCTTGCTGTTTCTCTGGGTTCTGGTACCTGATAAAGAACACCTCGGGCTTGGTCGGCTTGGATGGGGCAGGTCGCCGGATTTTGATGCCGTCTTCAGCAGAGGGCTTCTTGGTGAGGACGTACACCACATTCTTGTGTTGGGGCTGCTGTGGGAGAATGACCTCTGTCTGTTGTCCAGATGACCCAGAGGGAACCTTGACGAAGATGATGTTGACATGCTTGTCTCCTCCTCCAGGGACGCGGATCACCTTCGCCTCTTCAGAGATACCTTCTTCAGGGGCTATGTGAACTGACACGAACCTTTTCACTTGACCCCCTTGTCCTCCTGACTCCCCTGGGTAGCCTCCATTAGCATTTGACCCTCCTGATCCCCCTGGGTGGCCTCCGTTAGCATTTGACCCTCCTGACCCCCCTGGGTAGCCTCCGTTAGAGTTTGACCCTCCTGATCCGAACCCCGGGGCACCATAGCTTGGTGGCTCAGCAACTGCACAGGCAGCGAAGGCAATTACCATCTGAAAGTTTCAAATATTTTAGCACAATTTTAAGTACATTTAATTTTGAGAAATTGTTCTTACCATGAGAACTTTCATTTTCAATTTTATTTTTTAGAAAAATTTGAGATTTTTGAGAATGTTTTTGAGATTGTTGTTGAGATTGACGGTTGGTGAATGTACAAAGTTGTTTACATTTTGTGCCTTTTATACTAAAAAAATATTGAGCTTGGAGATAAAAAAGGTTTGTAAAGTTTAGTGGGTCTTCCTTATGTCCTCAGCCTTATATTTTCTAAACTCATCGAATATGAATTAATGTCCGATAAAGCTGGACATAGCCCTCGAAACTGGTTTGGACCACTCGATCAAGTGACCAAACAGGACAATAACTATTCTACACTTGTTTACATATGCATCATTTTTGAAGTTGATCATCATGTTAGGTCAACCATGTCCATTAGAGATTGCAGAATATGGACAACATCCATTTCTTAAACACATTTATCTCACAAGTTGAAAGGGTAGGAAAGAAGCTTTAGATTTATCATAAGTGACAAGCTTTAGATCATTTAGGTAGTGACAAATAAATATCGAGAGCCTTTATATCCAATTATTCACCTTTCCCCCAAAGTCCCCAATTTTATCTCGGTCAAGTAAATTGAAGAAACTTTTTATAGCTTTTAACTTTTTATTATTGGATGAGAGATGGTGGACTTTCATATTTACCAATTTTATCTTTTTCTAACTGAAAAAATGAGTAAATATATTTGAATATAATAAATCCATGTCATTTTCAGACTACACTAATATTATTGATTGATTGATATTTTTGATTGATATTGATTGGTTGATATTGATATTATTTATCCATGAAGCTATCAACAAATATTATGCTCCGTTTTTCAACATAAATACATAACATTTATTTTAGCTTTAATAAAAATGAATACAAAAGCAGTGTTATTGTAATTACATTTTTTTTCAAATTCATAAGTTAATAATATTAAGATATAATTTTGAAGAGACTGCTCCAACCCCGAGTAAAAGATATGACAAGCTTTGTAGCCCATCAGACTTGCTTATGAGGTCAGAGGTGGTTGAAGTGAAGATGTGAGCACCCTCAACGTCAGATTCTAAGGGGAGCCCCGGTGGGTCTGGTCTAAAATCTTCGATACTGCCCGCAGTGTCCTTATTCAAGCTATTACATTTGGACCAATCACAGAAGCACTCCATTCCAACTTCAGCAGACGATTCATTTCCTGACCCTAGCCCCAAAATTTCCACACATCCGGTCACCCCGGCGTTGAGTTGTAATGGAAGTCTGGGGCAGTAGCGCTTCACCACACTCTCATCCTTTGAAAAGGTCATAATGCAACCATATTCTACAACATTCACTTTCATCTATCAGCTCAGTAAAATCAATAAATGGTTTTAATTATTTTCAAATTGCGGATTACGGTTTGGACAAAAGGCAGTTAGTTCTCCAGGATTTGCTTTGCACTTTTCATTGTGGTGAATTGGATCCTTTGGGTTGTACGTGCAGTCATAACAATCCATCTGCAAACCTACCGTTTATTTCAAAATTAAAATCAACCTTCATTTCATTTTGGAAATACGATATTTTGAGTTTTTTTTTTGCTTACACAAAGCTCCATTTAGGCTAACGAGAAGACATAGAAGAATATTAAACTTGTTCATGACTCGACAATCTAGAAAATGGGCTTAGGAAATATCATGAGAGTTGGAGATGATGGATTTTAAGTATTTAATTGAATATTAATTGTAATGAGCAGGGTTTTATGTAAAAAGGGTTGGATGAAGGGTTGTCAATGACAATTAATGAGACGGAGGATTGAAATATATTTTGAAATAGACAAGTGAGGATTTTATTAATTTCCTGTCCTGCTGAACACAGGGAAAGTAGTAGCTTCGTTAACAGGCTCTGTCATCAAAGCAAACGCAGCTTTTTAAATCGGCTTCTCCGTTTACTTAGAACAGTAAAAACGCGACAATGACTAGTTTATCATTTCTAAGTTCAAAACATTATTCAAGGGAGGCTATTAATTTGACACAGCTTATCCAACACGGGATTCTTTGTACACAAAATCGGGATGTAGAGATGAGATGAGGATTGATGAGAATTAAGGAGCTCCATAAGCAGTTGAAGGGGCTCCGTAGGCGGCAGATCCACCGGAACCACCAGCAGCAGGGGCTCCATAAGAAGAAGAGCCACCGGATCCTCCTCCGAAACCGGAACCACCTGAGCCTCCTCCGAAACCGGATCCACCTGAGCCTCCAGCACCTCCAGCACCTCCAGCTCCTCCAGCTCCCTTGTATCGAATGAAGAATACCTAATAACAAAACACAAACACAATTTTTAGCTAACCAAATTTCGATGTTGTAAAAAATGTAAAGAGATTGTAAAGTGGTGACGTACCTCTGGCTTGCTTGGTCGTTGGGCAGCCGGTTGACGGATCTTGACATCTGAGGAAGACTGGGCCTTCTTCACCAAGACGTAGACAACTGTCTTCTGCTCGTTCTGTTCAGGGAGGATCACTTCTGTCTGTTGCTTGTTTGATGACGATGGAGCCTTGACGAAGATGATATTCACGTGCTTATCACCTCCTCCTGGAACTCGGATAACTCGGGACTGAGTGTCTGGGGCTTCGTCAGGGGCAACGTGGACTGAAACGAATCGTCGAACAACTCCACCGCTTGAGCCCCCTCCGAATCCACCACCCCCGAATCCGGACCCACCACTTCCTCCGAATCCACTTCCGGATGAACCTCCTCCAAAGCCACCTCCGGATGAACCACCTCCAAATCCACCAGCTGGTGCTCCATAGGCTGATGACCCACCTCCTCCAGAGCCTCCAGAGGAATAGCCACCCCCAACCCCACCAGAGCCCCCGGAGGAATAGCCACCCCCACCTCCTCCGGAAGAATAGCCACCACCACCTCCTCCTCCGCCACTAGATCCGGCAAGGCCGGCTGAAGTAGCGGCGAAAAGTGAGACGAGTACCTGTGAACAAAATGAATAGAAAAGGTCATAAGCCAAAAGGTGAGTAAATTCTCACCGTTTTCCCGCAAATTGAATGAATGAAGGGATAACTTACAATGAATGCTTTCATTTTGAGGTGTCTGAGATTTTAGCTTGTTGAAATGTTGGACTCAAAGCTCCAAAACGAATTGATACTAAGGATTGAGAAAGAGTGGCCTTTTATATGGAAGCTCATCCCCTTAACTAAGGGACTAGGAGAGGGAATTGACCACTTGGGATGACATAAGATGCGTTTCAATAATTCTAAGAAAAAGGGTAAAATGTTTGAGGATGTGGAGGGGATCTTTAGAAACGCTATCACACGAGTCTCAACAATTCAATTAACATATTTCCTATAAATTCTACTTCCCATATCTCCCATCTTTAAAAAGCGTGTTTGGATCTCTAGAAATCCAATCCCCTCTGCTCATCATGAAGATCATCAATCTGATGATGAATCTGATGATGATGAGTCCATGCTCTCCAAACCGGTTCTCTTCTATCCTCTACTTAACTAGTTGACGCTAATAACCATGTGGATCTAATGTCCATCTCTTATATAACCAAAGAGACTACCAGCTCCAAGTAAAAACTAACAAGTCTCATAGGAATTGGATGCCACAGACTAGGTCAACGCTTTCTTATAGATTCACGGTGTAACGACGGAGGTGGCATCATGTCAACAATCATGACTCATCCGTCATCACCAACTCTGGTCATAACTTTAGTTGAGGGATAATAAGGATGTATTTTAGTTGAACATGTCAACTTTTGCCCTTTTTCTAGTTACATTTTTGGCTCATTGTTGAGTGATATTTAATTGTTGAAAGGGTAGTTTATTCCTTGTATTTTAAAGTTTGTTTTTGTTAAGCGAGTAGACAATGCAACTTAATCAGTAATCAGTAGAGCTGGGAAGTTTAAGTTGGGAATTTTTTTTAATTTCTGAAATATTTAAATATTTAAATGTGAGATAATTTTAAGAATCTAATTAACTTTAACAAAGTTTTGAGATAAAAATTTATCTGTTTACTGTTTTCAGACATTTAATTACATTTTGGATAACAATAAGATTTCATAATGGATTTTAATTTTTTTTAATCTATTATCTTTATGTTCAAGGATGTGTGACCCTTTTTGTTTTTCTTACTTGCACTTCAATTAGCCACCAGCTAAGATGTTGACATGTCTTTGTTTTTTTTATTCTTTTAAACTAAAAACAAACTTCAAAAATTGCAGGATAAATTTATAAAAAAACATCCTTAGAGTTTGGTAGTTAAAACGGTAAGAAAGTGCAGCTCGTGCTGCACTAGAAAGTGCATAATGAATAGTGGAAATGTGCAAAGATGTTCAGTAGTGAGGATTTTTATGTAGCTATAAAGAGATGACTTATGACTCTTAAGAGGTCCTCCTCACCCATCACTAATCACAATAATAATAAAATCCTTTCCTTTTTTAAACTCTTGGGGATTTGATGTTGGCTTTTTTAAATGTCCGCTAATTTCTTGTGACCAACACTTCCTATAGGATTATGTCATTAAGTTTAGAAGGGTCGCCGGATGTTTTTCCCTCACTTGCAATTTGTTATGCCAAGTTTTCAAAAAATGTTAATAAGCTTAAAGATGGAAGATGATGTCACTTTTTTGCAAAGGCCGTTGACTTATGAGAATAACAAATTAAATTTATTATCAATTCATTTGCTACTCACACTTATCCTCTTTGTGGGACTTTATTTAATAGTTTGATACACTTTTTATCTCTATTACATGTGTACCAATTTTAAGTATTTCTACATTTAAATTCACCAGCTAAAAATTCCTGTATCACAACCTCTCTACTGTCATTTTGGACTTGCCAATATTTATTCTTCTCACTTGGAAAAGCCGAATATTCCTGTATCACAACCTCCTTAATAACTTGATGTATAATGATTTGATGAGGAATGGTTTTTTAATTCTACGTTGTAATTTCTAGTCAAACTTAAGATGATAATACGAATAATTATTATTTTCATTTCCAAAGGAATTAGAAACGAATTGAATATAAAGTTTGCATGATTATTCCCCAATCAACAATTACTTGATTTATAAGGAAATGAGTGAAAGGATCTCGGATGGTTAGTAGAGGAAACACAAAAGCTGACAATCACCTCTGTCCGACTTGTCTATTCCAAAATTCCCTAAAACACAATGAAAATCAACAAAAATTAATAGTCAACAATGAGCACACGCCATAACAATGTAACAATCTATGTATGTGTTCATGTAACCTGTCCATTCTCAGAAGTTGAAGCTAAAAGTCACTTAAAAGACATTAAAATTTATTACCTTCCAACCGGAAGTGGAAATGCATTGATATAAGATATTACAGAGCCCTCAATCCACTTCATGTTATCCCTAATTGCTCTCAACAGTCCCAGTTCCCACACCTACATTTAAAATGTTGTAAACACACTTGAAATGGAGAGGGATCAACAAGGATTTAATCAGTTGCATTAAACAGGCTTGTGAAGAAACAGGGAGGAGTTGTGATATTTGATATCAATCTTAATCTTTAGCTTTAGTTACTAATTGTGAGGATAAACTGATTGGAGATATGAAAAGGATTAGATTCCACTTGCATATACTTTTGCACCATTTTTATTATTGCAATACAGAACACGCATATTTTAATCTTGAATAAGATAAAACTTAGATTTGACCATCTCAAAATTTGTAAATCTCGTAGACTTTATATCCACCTCCTCAACTTATGGTTAACATCAACTTGACTTGTACTTAAATTTTTATCAAAATTAATTGAATGAGATTCGATTTTAGTTGTATCCTCCAGACACACCCCCGGAAGGAGCCCCGTAAGATGAGCCTCCACCGACTGATCCACCGGAAGGTGCTCCATATGATGATCCACCGCCTCCTGAGGAACCTCCGAAACCACCGCCACCTGAGGAACCTCCGAATCCGCCACCACCTGAGGAACCTCCGAAAGCCGCACCGGCAGATCCACCATAACCACCACCACCTCCGGCACCACCTCCACCTCCTTGGTTCTTGTAACGGATGAAGAAGACCTGAGGGGACAATTAAAGGATCTTACAATCTCCGCTTCACTTTAAGCTTAAATTAAATAGTAAATGAAGGCTTACCTCTGGCTTGCTTGGTCGTGGGGCAGCAGGTTGACGGATCTTGACATCTGACGAAGACTCGGCCTTCTTCACCAAGACGTAGACAACTGTCTTCTGCTCGTTCTGTTCAGGGAGGATCACTTCTGTCTGTTGCTTGTTTGATGCGGATGGAGCCTTGACGAAGATGATATTCACGTGCTTATCACCTCCTCCTGGAACTCGGATAACCCGGTTCTCAGTTTGGATTGCCTCATCAGGAGCAACATGGACTGACACGAATCGTCTGACCTGTCCACCACCCCCTCCACCTCCAAATCCACCACTACCGCCTGAGCTGAACCCTCCTCCGGACCCACCTCCGAATCCAGCGCCTCCGATATAACCCCCACCGCCGCCTGCACCTCCACTGTAGCCCCCACCGCCGCCTCCTCCACCCCCACTGTAACCTCCTCCTCCACTATAACCTCCACCGCCACCGCCACCCCCACTGTAACCCCCACCTCCTCCCCCTCCGCCACTGTAGCTCCCCCCAGATCCTCCTGAACTGTAACCTCCACCTCCGCCGGATCCACCAGAACTATATCCACCACCACCACCGCCCCCTTGGTTCCCGGCTGATGCCGCGACAAGAACGGATGCGAGGACCTAGGATATAAAAAGAAGAGGATTAATATTGAGTCAAGTCTTTAAAATAAATTATTTGAATCCTCAGCTAAAACTTACAATAAATGCTTTCATTTTAATTTTGATATTTGTGATATTTTGATGAAAAGAAATTGGTGGTGTGGGTTGAAAGGTGTTTGGTTGTGTGATGTGGTAGTGAGGAGATGTGACCCTTCTTATATACACAAGGTGATTCAACTGACCGGAAGATTCCACGGGGGGTGTTTAGTTTGATTCGATTTCTCCATTTATTATTGGCAAGATGAGTAAATTACATCCGTCATTACATATTTGGCTTGATATAAAAGTGAGGATTAGATATCCCCTCTTCCCTCTACACACTTTCATACACTTTATACAGCTCAGAGACAATAAGCCACGAGGGCAACATTTAATCACCCAATAACCATCCTCACCATATACAAAATATATAGAAATAACAAATTACCAAGATAACGTGAATAAAAGATTTATTGGCCAGAGCTGACTTCATCCATTTAGACAGAGGTGAGATTGGAGGGCAGTGGGGGCTCGTGTCATAACAATGTGGATGTTGCATAGAAGGATTGCATAAACGACTCACTTCTCATGTATTTTTCTACAAACGTTGGTTGTTGTGAGAGGGTGGAGGATTGTTGACTAGTTGACTCTATAGAGAAGTCTGGTATAGTCTCTTCATTGTTACCAAAGTGCTCCACGATGAGCAACAAGTGGAGTTGGTTGTGCAGCAGTCATCAACAAAAGCATAGGATAACAGGATGCACTTCTTTCCTCTTGTGGATAGATACAGAAAGAGCCTGGGGGTTAAGATGCGGCAGTGGGGGTCATCAGTGGGTCATCTTTTTCATCTCCACTAGATCTTCTCTCAATATGATTGGAGACTACAATCTTTTGGGGAAAGAAAGTTATGTCAAGAGATTTTAATGTTTTTTATTTATTCTAGGAAGAAGTTTGTGTTTTAAGGAGAAAATGTGCGTAATTTAGGTAATAAGTGAAGTGCACTTGGGACGGATGTATTTGTATAAGAATTTATAATTAATTTACTAGACATGCCAGGATAGAAATTCTTTTCGTCATTAAATGTATGAGGTATTATTTTCCACTTTAGTTTCACTGATTGGATCCTTTGTTTTGTAGATATGATTTGATTATTATCTCAAGTTTCTTACTGCTGGCCTATCGTTGAATAATAGAGGATTTTGAGATTGAGATTAGTGGGTTTAGATCTTATTGAAAGTGTGCCTTGTCGTGAGTAGATTTTTTTTGACTTGTTCACCTTTCCTTCAACTTCCGGTCTATTAATTCAAGCAATCATCTGCAAAGTCCAGACTCAAAGGATCACATAGCAGCGTAAAGACTTAACTAATAAGTTATATACTATGGAAGAGCTTGAAATTTTCAATATTAAATAATATAGGATATATCAAGTTTATTAAACTGACCAACCGAGTTTTTAATCAAGTTTGTCAGAGTTACACACAACTTGATATCACAAATTCCTTAGTCAACGAATTCTACTATTTTAAATTATCCCTACTCTCTTCTATCCGAATTTTACTTTTAAAATTTTTTACCTTCATCCGATTTTAAAAGATTTCATCCTTGACCTGACCTCTCTGACCTGCCTTTTCTCGAATAGGCATTCTAAAAGAAACTCATTTTCTGGTCTCCTTTTGGTGTGAGAGAGATAATACTTATAATATTAAAGACATGCAAAACTTGATTTGACATTTTTTGAAGGTCAATGGTAATTTTTCCGACAGCACAATCATTTAATATCCTTCAGTGGACAAAGCCAATTGAAAAAGCACTTTCTTGAGGTTTTGACCTTTTGAAGGTCAATGGTCAATCGGCCGAGCAGTTATGGAGGAGTAATGAACGGATAGACAAACATTTTAAGGAAATTATGAAGTAGATAATCAATAAGAAGTAAATCAATACACACAACCGTAAATCAACCAAATATATTTCACATCTACTGTTGCACAAGATGTACAATAATTTCGACCAACCTATACAATAATTAAACTTGAGAACAGTGAACTTTTCTTAATAACATGAGAACAATGGAAGGGGTAACTCAGATTACTACACAATAGGGTAACTAGACAGATAAGGTATGTAAATAGTGACCACATGGACAATATGGACATTTAAAGGTTTCACAACTTACTACAAAAAAACAAGAAGCTCTCAAGACAGCTTTACTTAGCATATTACTCTCATAAAATAAAACCACTTTGAAAAGATAGGTTAGCCCTTGATTAAATATTACTAGAACAGTATCTTCAGCCCCAAAAACAAGATAAAAGAAATCTCAAAAATACTTGCAAGTGCATCTACCAAATTGACTGACCGTAGTGACCGTAGCATTTTCTATTTCACAATGACTTTTTTTGGCAATTTTTACAACTACTTTATTTTACGTACTCTGGATGATAAGGCGGCGTTGTCATCAACTAAATACAGAAATATTCTCTTTACCCGGATACTGATACTGGCGCGCGTCATAAAGTTTCTAAATCAGCTTCCGTTTATCCTTCCTTTAGCTATATAGTTACTAAGCGTCCTTTTCGTCAATGACAAGTCGATCTTCGTCTGAAAAACATATTGGAAATCAGATTATCTTAGATAATCTACTTGGTACGGACTTTCAGACAATTGCAATCACAAATAACAAGCGTTCTCATATTGACAAGCTTACCTGATTCCGATTCTTCCTCGTAACATCGAGACCATGACTTATTACCTGAAACTTCAAAGAGAGATTTAAATTAATGTACACACTATTGTTTGATTGACTAAAAAGAAACCAGGCTCACCTTCCGAATCCGCCCCACTTGACTTTAGCGACATATTCAAAGGCTGTCGTAGTTCTAGTGAAGAATCCGCCGAATCGCTTTCGGAATAAGTTGTGGTGGAACTAAAACAGGAATTACGTCGTCCAAGAAGACCAGTGTCCATTGAGGACATACCCTGTGGATGACTTCGTTTCATCGACAGATCTAAAGAACCATCCAGACTCCGGCGAATAAAGCTACCGCTCTTGTAATCAACTTTGAGCAACGAGTCCCCCTTGGAGGTGGACAAATCCCCTGAGCCCGAAATGGAATGTCGGCTTTCAAAACCAAGTTGTGGATAGGGACTCCCTTTGCTCCGCTTTCGTGGCTGGTATTTGTAATCCGGGTAGATCTGGGAGTGAAGCTCGCTAAATTAAATCATTATTAAATCATTATTAAATTAATTCTAAATCAATTAATTAACTACTTAACTACCTTAGTCTTTTGGCCTCTTGATAGTAAGGCAATCTTTGAGCTGTACTCAAGGACTTCCATCCTGCCCCAAGCTGCTTGCTTATAAGGGAATGGTGAACTGTGGGGTCTTTGTCCATAATTTTTCTCCGGTGGAGCTTGGACCAAACCATAAAAGCGTTCAACGGCCTCTTGATCCGATTCTTGGTCTTTTTATTTGGCTTGATGATGCCATCGTCAACAATGTCCGGTTCTCCAATATACCCCCTCTGGTACTCAGGGGAGCCGGGGTCATCCAGGTCCTCCTCCTCCACCACTTGTACACGCTTATCAATCTTCCGGCTTTTCGAAGCTAAGGACTTGACGCTGACTATACAAGGGAACTCAGCTCCTCCATCCATGTCATCAAGAGTGTGGGAGTTGTCTTTGGCAAAGGACGAGCTACCAATCGGAGACAGACCCGGGAGATACTTAATCTTGAGCTGGTGACCTGAAGGTGATGACCCTGACTGAGAGACCCTTGGATGGGGCAAGGAGGTGGCTATAAGGGAAAGGCGAGACCCGGGTGACTGAGATTTCAATCCTGATTTAAGTTTAAAACGATTGGTACTGCTGGAGACGACGACGCTGTCTAAGGTCACGACCTCCTTCTTACTAAAGGGTCGCCTGTACTGGATTTCCTCCTCCTCCTCTTGGTCCATCTGTGTCATTGAGATGATTGAGAGGTCAGGGCCGTTGACCTTGGTAGCTGAGGGGGATGATGTGGAGGAGACATAGTTGAGAGGAGGGGCCGGCTTATCTAGTAACTGAGCTAGGGTTGCCATAATCTAGAGTAACCAAGTCGGGTCAGTCCCTTTATATTATTTCAGGACAATGGAGTTAATTGTAATAATAAGTTAGTTGTAGTTACCTTTAAATGTCGGGGAGACTGAAGTTGTGTAAACTGAGGAAGGCGGAAGTGAGAGAAAAATCAGAGTGAATAGGATTGGTATGTGGGACATTCATGCAGTGTACCACAAAGTTCAAATAAAAGGTCAGTGACCCCTATGACCCTTTTAAAATAGTTGCATTAAGATGTTGTTGATATTAGATATGATGGTGGATAAGGGAGTAGATAAGGGTTGTTTATATTTTCACTCCATAATTAGAAGCATGGACACTCCAGTGTAGAATTCAAACTCTCCCGCTCTCAATAGCCCAATTACATCTCAATGACTCACACCAACATGCAACAACCACAGACAAAGGCCACACTTTCATCGTCTCATTTTATAATTAATATTTTAAATGGTCCTTTTTTAAATACTGTTCATCCCACCCTTCCTCCGGCTTTCAAACATTTAAAACATTTAAAAACTACCGAATTCGAATATAAACGCCCCTCATAAATGTAGCAAGAAAAGGTGAGACTCGTGAGACTCTGAAGCTGGGACTGAAGGGAGGGCGGAGGGGCTAGTCTCTCTCTACTAAAAACTGTTAAATTAAAACAGGCTAACATAAATAACTCCACTCCGATATGAATTTCAAATTAATCAACAACAACGATATAAATAACAAATATTTATTCATCATCCTTCAGCAAGTTTCCAAAGACGGGTTAGGGAATGGTCTTTACTATGTACCCGTCTTAATCTCAATAGTCAAACTATCTCCCCGGGGGTTCAATACTATATTTAAACGTATTACAATTAAACTTGACCATAGTTAGTACCTGAGATAGAAGAGTTCGTCCTTTTCTTTATAAATGATAATATTAATCTAGGTTGTCAAGTTGAGGTTATGAGTAATTTGTCTGTTGTCTGTGAACCCGTTGGGGTCTAGCCAAGCTATTGAATTTCAAGATAATGAAGAGGATAAAATACGCCTCTGACCTTTAGTTCACAATCAGAGATAAGCTACTCAAAAATCTTGTCCACTTTGGGACATTGAGGTCAGTTCCCTGTGACTCTTCCTCCTGGTTGCAGTCGCCCCAAAATCCTTCCTCCCTTCAATACAATTACTCACATACACTCCAATCTACAAACACTTTTCCCCGATTTTTATTCAGCACCGATTTCCACATATAAATTATACTAGGATTATATTCAGGCTAGAAATCGGGTTTGGTAGATGTTGTTGGAAAGTGTCGAATTATCGGTTTCAAAAGCTTGTAGAATGAGGGGTGTTATAAAATTGGCTCATTGCTTGTGTATTCTTGCAGTATGTGCTTTGACCTTAGCGGGTTCTAAAAGTAGTCGGAGTGGTAAGCTTGGGATAATAACCGGGTTTTTTTTCTCATTTATTGGAGAGTGATTTAAAAATATGATTTGAAATGTGTGTTACAGATAAAGAGAAATCCAAGTTGGAGACTGAAGGGAAGGGGAAGAAGAGCAGCAACTGCTCTGCAACCGAGTTCCAATGTCAGAATGGGACATGTGTCAACTCTCTTAAACTTTGTGACGGCACTCCGGATTGTAGTGACTCGAGGGGCGAGGGTGATTGTCCCCTTCTGCAGGAATGTATTGGCGTGGATTGGTTCAAATGCCACAGTGGAAAGTGCATCAGCTCCAAATGGGTCTGTGATGGCGTCAATGACTGCTCCATGAACATGGATGGCGACATCTCCGATGAAATCCATTGCGAGGGCACCCAAAGCTCTACACAAAAAAAATCAACCGTTTTGGTACACTTTGAAAACTCATTCTTATTCTCTTATAACCAATCACTTTAGTATTCCATCCCAAACAAAGGCACCCTATCAAAAAATTCCCTAAACTATTGCTCACGAGATTTTTTTTTCAAGATTAGAAAACACTCGGCCATTAAAATTTCAGTATTTTCCAAAACTAGCTTCTGGAAATAGTCCTAGGACTCTGCATACCAAATTAACCGAAATATCCGAATTTTGAATCCCGGGGTATTTTCTTGTTTTTTTTTAAATGGAAACACTTACTGATGCAATATGTGAAATAAATTTTTTGGAAGTTAATTATTTTTAATTTTTTTGCCGTAAAATGGTAGGAAATTTCTGTTTGATGGCTATGATGAAATTATTGATTGTTAATAAATTGTACCCTTTGAAGGAACCTTGTGAAGCCCCTGAAAACTGGAAATGTGAAAACGATCAATGCATCCCTTACTCATTCTACTGCGACGGGGAAAAGGACTGCTCAGACGGGTCGGATGAAACCCCAGGATGTGCTCAGGTTTTCATTCCTATTATTTATCATCCTAATTTAATTATATAACTTCAATTAAACTTAGCTTGACACGCTTCCTATTTATGAAACTGTAGAAATTGTGCGATGGGAAGTTTAAATGTAACTCAGGGGAGTGCATCCACCAAAAATTGAAATGCAATGCAAAGGTGGATTGTATGGATGGATGGTCTGACGAAGCCGGGTGCTTAGGTTCCTTAATTATTCTATAACATCAGAATTCTTATATTGATTTTATATTTTAAAAGGTTACTTTAAACCCCAACCTTCTTTTTAAATTTGTTTTATATAGAAGAGCATGAGTGTTCAAAGGAGGAAGGGAAGTTTCTATGCAAGTCTGGAGATGTTTGCATTGAAAGGGCTCAAGTCTGTGATAAAACGCCCCATTGTGCCGACAAATCTGATGAGTTCTCTAATTGCCGTCAGTGCACAATACCCTTAAATTTAGCCCTTAATCATTTACTACTATTCACAAATTAATCTTATCTCTAATAATGTATTATATTTAATTTATTTTATTCCTCAGAAAACTCTTGTGCTAACTCGACATGTAGTCAAGGATGCCTGCCAGACCCGGACTCGACCAAGCCAGGGCCTTGCTTTTGTTTCCCCGGGTATCGGGCTTCTAGTCGGGACAAGGAGAAATGTGTAGACTTGGACGAGTGCCAAGAATTTGGACGATGTTCCCAAGGGTGTACAAATCTTGTTGGCTCTTACGAATGCTCTTGTATCACCGGCTTCAAACTTGCAAGTGACAAATCGTCTTGTGAACTAGTCGGTGAGTTTCCCAACTTGGGAATCCAACGTTTCCCCTACGGCTTTAAAAGAAATGAAAAATTAAATGTATATATTTTCGAAAACTTTGAATAGAGGACAATTCGTACCTTGTATTTGCAATGCACTCGGGAATTCGTGTTTTGTCCCTAGGAGAGCATGAGAAATATTATTCGATTGTTGAGAGGCTCGGAACGCCCGTGAGTGTTACTTACAATGCGAGAGGGAATTATATTTACTGGACTGATGCTATGGAAAATGAAGAGGCCATTTGGAGAAGTCGACTCGATGGATCCGAACTCCAGGTCGTCGTCAACACGGGTATTAAAAAACATCCTCCTAACGTTTACTTTTAAAGGGTGTATTTAATTTTATTTAAATCCCTTAAAGGTCTCGTCCTACCTGAAGGGATAGCTTATGACTGGATCGCAAATAATATCTACTTCACAGATTCCAACAATTCTCACATTGTTGTCTGCTCAGCCAATGGTGGACTCTGTACTATTCTCATTCAAGAACAAATGGATAAGCCCAGAGACTTGGCCCTTCATCCCAATCAAGGGTTCATTCTCAATTCTTAGATTTCCTATGTTATTTTTAATCAATTTTAATGTATCATTTAAAATTCTTATCGTACAGATTAATGTTCTGGACGGACTGGGGGACGCAGCCGGCGATTATACGAGCTGGGATGGACGGAAGCTTCCCTGTAGCAATTATCCGGGACAATCTCAAGTGGCCCAATGGGATCACTGTGGATCATGGCAATGGACGCACCTACTGGACAGACGCGAGTACCGATAGGATCGAGAGTGCCAAGTTTGACGGTAGTGACCGGAGAATTGTCCGCTCTGCTGGGATTAAACATCCTTTCGGCGTGGATGTCATTGGGGACATGGTGTTTTGGAGTGATTGGAATATGTACGAGATACAGGTGAGATTCCGAGCATTTCACACCTTTATCTAATTTAATTATGAATGTAAATCATCCGATTTCTGTACCGTAGGCTAGCAATAAATTCAACGGATCTAAACGGGTGACCCTGGTGAAAGAGCCTTACGAGCAGTTGAATGGGTTGGCTGTTTTCCATAAAGCCAATCAGCCAATAACTCGCCGAAATCATTGTAAAGATGCAGGGTGCTCGGATATTTGTACCCTTGGCCCTGAGAACTCGTTCCGGTGCATGTGCCCCGTCGGTATGGAGTTGGACACGAATAATAAAAAGTTCTGCCTGGGTAAGATTTGGTTTTTGATTGGGTCATCCAAACTACCTCAAGGTTTTCATGGATATTCTTGATACTTTTCAGATTCTAATCGTCCCAAGTTTCTCATCGGTTACAACAACACTCTGAAAACGATGAGGTTCAACTCAATAGGAAGAAACGTGTTTGATGAGTACTCTGTACCTGGTGTGGGGACTATCGGGGCCCTCGTATACAATCCATTAAATGACACGATCATTCTAAGCGATTTGGATTCAAAGAAGATTTATGAATTTGAGCTGAAATCTAAGAAATTGACCGTTCTCGTCGACTCTGTCGAATACGTCAAGGGGATGGATATCGGTGAGTTGGCCCAGTTGTCCCAGTTTGGGTCATCAAGCTCTCAGTAATGGACAAATCTTTATTAATCAGTGCTCTTTTGAATGGTAGATATTGTGGGGGAGAACTTATATTGGGTAGACTCGGCCAAGAAGACTGTCGAGGTCATGTCATTCAAAACTGGAGCTCGGGTGGTCCTGTTCAAGGAGGTTGATCGTCCTATTGACATTATTGTTGTCCCTGCTAAAAAGTAGGTGGTTCGATTTTTTCACTTTCATTTCAAGAAATATTTTAAACAAAATCAAAGAGGGCAAAATTATATTTAAACATTAGGTCTTTGTTCCTGGCCCAGACGGTGGAAAGCGGAGGGGGGAAGATCGTCAAGATGTCAATGAATGGATTCAACCGACACGTGCTAATTCGTCGTTCTCAGCCTCAGTCTGATTTCCAGCCCTTAGGGCTCAACTATCACCGAGAAACGGAGCGGATTTATTGGTAATACAATGCATACAAGATTATTAAAGTTATCATATTTAATGACTGATTTTAAAGGACGGACTACGCAGCAGATATCATCGAATCCACATCCCTCGATGGTATGACTACTATGGTGTTCGTGTATCGTGCCGGTGCCCCCTTTGGCATCACATCTTACAACGGTCGAATCTACTGGACTGATCGACACGCCCACATGCTCCGTTCCAAGCGCATCACATCCTACACTCAAGATCGACCCGTTTACGTCGGCAACTACACCCACACGGACAACTCGACCAGTCTCTTCAATTCGTACCAAGAGGGGAACTTTATGGCAAAGGTGACAGTAATCCACAAGAACTTGGGCTTCCTTGATGACGTGATCAAGAAGCACCAATGCTCACCCAAATCGGATAAGGAACCTTGCTCACACATGTGCCTAATGTCTGCTGAGGACTTTATGGGGACATGTGTCTGCCCTGAAGGGCTAGTTTTGGATAACAATGGCAGAACTTGCATTCCCGTCAAGGTGGGCCAAATCGTCCCTGCTGTTGTGTGTACCGGTGGTCGATGCCGGTCCAACCCTCCTAAGAAATCTTCCAGTAAGACTAGCTCTAAAGAAGAAAAGCCCGAGGCATCTGAGATACCTGAAATGACTGAAAACACTGAAAAGCCTGTAAAACCTGTTAAACAGAGTTCTAAAAAGAACAATAGTACAATTGTATGTAAAGGCTTTAAATGTACGGATAAATCAGATAAAAACGCTGGAGAGGGGGATGATTCCATATCTTCACGGACTGATGGGAAATCCAAGGCTAAGAAGCCGTCAGACCGAGATAGCTTTTCTCGGAGAGATCAGGTAA
This sequence comes from Agrenia bidenticulata, assembly GCA_034694785.1. Classification (NCBI taxonomy): domain Eukaryota; kingdom Metazoa; phylum Arthropoda; class Collembola; order Entomobryomorpha; family Isotomidae; genus Agrenia; species Agrenia bidenticulata. Next base: position 7,726 of record JAQFYM010000818.1, on the reverse strand, counting down.
TTTTTTTATTCATTAATTGGGTAATGGAAATATATTAAAATTTGAATATTAATTCCAAAGCTGCCAAACTATGATGAAGATTACTATGATGGCTCCCCTCCTGTTACATCCGTAATACCCGGGGGACGACGAGTGTTGCTAACTCCATCCAAGATGAGCACAGAGGAGGAGGATCCGAAGAAAGTGGTGGTGTCTGATGGAAGTCACCCTCTAGCTATTGTGTTCGGAGTGTTGATGGTGCTTATCTTAATTGGAGTTGTTGTCGGTATCGTCATGCACAGGAGAAATGTCCATCCTAAGGTTCTAGTCCGTCCTTATGTCCAACACTGGTAAGCACAACTTTCGCGTGATTCTTCACATTTATGGATAAGCTTAATATGTGACATTTTGGATGACCTAGGGTGAAATACGTTAACGAGCCCGTCCAGCGTTTCTTTACCGACAACCGGGGGGAGCAGCTAGACGGGAAGAAGAACATTTATGATGAAGTGTACCACGGAACTGAGTCCACCTATTCCAACGCAGGCTACGAGGAAATCGACGCTGTCACTGATGTAAGCATATTAACTTTTAATTGTAATTAATGAATTAATAGGCTAATTAAACTAAAGAAGCTAATGTGATTTGTATTGCACACTTTCCACAGCTCCAAGGAGGCTCAGTAGCACAAGCGCATATTTACGAGGAGCCGGTGGATAACCATCGAATCTCTCATAACGCCAAGGATAAGTTGATCGATAAGGACATGGTATAGTAAATTAAATGTTATAGAGGGGCTAGTTCGGCCCAAAAGCTTTATCATTCTCTAAAGATTAAGAAATGGGTTTATATATTTGTATTTCGTAATGTCTTGTTGTGTTTGAAAAGTGGAGAATTTATTCAACTTATGAGATGGATATGCGTGGCTTGTTTTTAGTATAAAAAAGTTAGTAGTGGTAATTAGTATTGGAGATGTTATAAATGTTTGAAATGATAGTGTGAGAGGAGAAGGATGATAAGTCCAAACGTTAATTATAACTGACAACACGAGCTAAATAAATCAACGATTGTTATGTGCGAGTCGTGAGTCTTGAAAAGCGTGTGTTGTTTACTATTAAAATCCTTGTGCACTCTTACTTCATTGTTCACAATATTTGATATCATTAAAATACATATGACTTTATGAGGGGGATATAGGTCCAGGTTAGACTATAAATGGGACATGCAGCTCATGTTAGAGTGCAGTCATTTTGGAGATAAGTGATGAGAGTCCATAATTAGAGAATACCATAATGTGTTGTGGAGGTAGTTTGTAAGACATACGTCTGGGTCACTTTCACTGTGAGGAGTGTGCTAGTTTTACACGATGTAAACATAATTTGTAGATAGCACTAGAGGATTAGCAAATAATAGCTCATAAATAAATGGCAAATCAGCGAAACCGGTCTGAAATGTTATCTAATATTTTGAAAAGAGTCCACTAATCTTAAGGATGTGCTCAGTCTTTTCAAATGGAGGGGTTAAGGGTCAAGAGTGGATTAGATGCATTGGCTATAGACTAGATCCATCTTTATAACTCAAGCTCACAAAGTATTTAAAATTGATTAAAGGTGGAAGGGAAATAAATTAGATATGACTTGAAGAAAAAATGGGTCAAATGGCTCCAAGCTCTCTTATCGTCATTAGCTCATTTCATTATTCAATACTGCTTACCAGATTTGAAGGGACTATTCATAAAACATGTCTCTCTACTAAAACACATTAGGAAATTGCTTATCCAAAAATCATGTCATTGGAATGATATTAAAGAGCTTGAGGGCCCCTAGAATTAAGCTCAGATTTTAAATACTCAGCTGAGCACCCTGTCACTATGAGGTCCTGCTCAACTCAGGATCAAAGATATACGATATGATGAGCCTTTATGACCTTAGGTACATGAAGAGGGAAGGTAGTAACTACTGGGCCGTTTTAAAGAATATACTGTGGATTACTGTCTCTTTGAAGGTGTTAAGACGCCATTGTTAAGAGTGATAAGCTAATACTTTGGGGTCATGATACGATTTTCGAGGAATCCACTCATTGTTTCTGAACAATCAATTCCATATAGTAACAATGTGCACTCTACAACAATGAATATGAGTATGTTAGAGTATTTTAAAAGTCCCTATTGTATAGTCCCCATTTTAATTATGATGTTGTGGTACATAATGTAAAGGAACAAGTTCCCATGCTCAATTAAATATCCTCGACGATGAGCCATGGAAAAAAATTGTTTATGCAAAACCTGAATTTGTTGACTTGAAAAAAGCGTGAGGTTGGGTTAGGGTGCAATAATCTCTCACTATCATAACATTTTTTTAATATAAGGAACTGAATTTCAATAATTTTAATAAATCAGATAGCCAGATATGCCCGTGGGGGTAAATGAATGAAATATTTATTTCGTTACGGAGATGAGAGGGGATTTTAATGAACTTTTAAGGCTTTTTGATGACACGGAAGTTATTAGATTGTGCAAGGTAATAAAAACTGCAGCCCTTGACAAGCTGTGGTAGTTGGTCACTCGGGGTCCTCACTCTCACAAAGGTAGCCAAGAGTTAGGAGAAGAAGGGCCACACATCGTGACCAATCACTCATACAAGCCCCAATTGGCTATGATCATGTGGACCATGTGGTGTGTGTCAGGAGGTCGGCAAGACCGCATCACCTATCTATAGACACCCCTCGGAGGATACAGACCCTTTTTTATTTCCAATATAATAACAACTCTTACACAACAACTTTTATAACTCACATCTCAGAATTATGAGATAACTTTAATAGACTACAAGAAGAAAAAAAAATTAAACCGTTTTTCAAAGCTCATTTCCGACATGAGAGTTGTAATTTGCAATTTGCAATACATGTGGAAATGTTGAATTCAAATATGTAAATATGTATGTGCGATTTTTATTATTATGTTAATGAGCTTAGAGATGATTTTATATGCTTCGTTCTTGCTCCTCATAAATACAGTTTAGAAGGTAATTAAGGACAAGAGGAATTATTTTGAATTAGCTTATTTTAAGACCTAAGGTCACTTTATAATAATCTTTAAAAAAAATAAGGTAAATTGTGTTTAGCAAATCAAATTATCTCTCCATTGTTTCCTTTACAACAATCATCAACAATAGAAAGATTGGAAATAGAAAGGTTGAGAATTAACTATTTTATAAAATCAATAGGACCCACTTGCTTAAAAAAATGAATTTTTTTCAAATCAATGATTTGCCAATTACGCAAAAAATCCTGACTATGTAATAGCATTTTATAACTTTTGAGGGAAATATTTATTCTCTCTTACTAATTATATTTGTTTGCACACACGATTAAGGTGGATGTTTAAATGTAATTATAATTGACACGATAATGATAGTGGAATAAATATTTCCATATTTTCATATCTTTTCAAAAACCCAAAAGTTATCTTCTAAAACTAAACAAGGGGATTACATAGTTTTATTCCCTTCATTATTCTAAAACTTATCTCTTGTATCTTCTTTCTCTAATATTTGACCAAGAAAGACCCTCACATCCTTTAAACTCATTAAGAGTTATAAAAAAAAGGAATAGCTTTAAGTGTAGTCCTTTTTATGGTAAACAAGTGTTATTAAAAGATCCCCCACTGCCTTCCCAACATCTTTCAGCTCATCTTGTCTAAAATCTCGAAATGTAGTAAACATTTCTACATGCCTTCTTTATCATGTCATTACAACAATTCCTTAGACATGCAAGGAAAGAGTGAATTTTACATGCTTGACATATTTGCGTCTAATTTCATATCTTTGCATATCTTTGACAGCCTCTCCCCTCCCACTTTCCATCTCATCCTACTATTCTAACTACTAACTATTCTGATATGTCTCATATAATGGACAAAAAATCATTTTGTGACCAATGATTAAATAAGACCTAATGACCCCAACACAAGTCTTTACCATTACCACCAAAAGTAGGTAAAAATATTTAATTGCCTTGAAGATTACTAAAGAATTAAAATCCCCCTTTTGGCATAAAGTTATCTTTTGAAATGGATAGTTAAATAAGATTTTCCATCATGTCATGAACTCGAGGGTTTATTAATTAAGTCAGCCCCTTTAGAGACGTTCCTCGAGCTAAGGGGACAAGTCTCTCCCTTGTATTCCTAATATTTTCAAACTCTATGTACTAAAATGTAGTGGGGGTTGCCAAAAAGCTCTTGGGTTTATAAGGGAATGAAAAGGAATTGGGAATCATCATTCAATCTTATCGCCTCTTTCTATTCACTCTCTTTTTATTTATCTTGAACAAATCATGAAATTCCTCGTGGTGAGATCAACAAAACTATTCTAATCCCATTTATAAAAACCCCAATCCGTTTTGGTATTATTAAACGATGAATATTTGTAAATCCTTCAGGTACTTGCGTGCGTGGCCGTAGCCTCTGCCGGAAACAGCGGAGCTGGGGGATACTCCGGTGGTGGGGCTAGCAACGGAGGAGGAGGATTCGGTGGGGGTGGTGCTGGATTCTTCTGGGGTGGGGGAGGATTTGGAGGTGGATCTAGCAGTGGAAGTGGATCCGGTTTCGGAGGTGGAAATGGAGGAGGTGGTTTCGGAGGTGGAGGAGATGGAGGATCTGCTGGAGGACAAGTCTTCCGACACGTCTACGTCCACGTTGCCCCTGATGAGCCAGCTGATACCCAGGCCAGGACTATCCGAGTTCCAGGAGGAGACAAGCACGTGAATATCATCTTCGTCAAGGCCCCATCCTCCTCGTCCAGCCAACAGACTGAGGTCATCCTTCCAGAACAAGACGAGCAGAAGAACTTGGTCTACGTCCTTCTTAAGAAGGGAGAAGCTTCCTCAGATGTCAAGATCCGACGACCTGCTGCTGCCCGTCCAACTAAGCCAGATGTCTACTTCATCCGATACAAGGATGGAGCTGCTGGAGGAGCTGCTGGAGGAGCTGGAGCATTCGGATCTGGAAATGGAGGAAGCTTCGGAGGTGGTGCCGTTGGAGTCCGTGGATCGTCCGGGTTCGGAATCGGTGGTGGTTCCCGAAACGTTGGATCTGCTTATGGTGCTCCATAAATGTTTTTTGTACTTGGGCCGACCTTTGACCTTTTTAAAATCTAAATTGTCTGCAACCTTCTGTGCTGGATTGGTTGTAGGTGAATGTGACTATACAGTGTGCTCCGTTCTTAATGAAAAGCCTAGTCTTAACTTTCTCATTAGAATTATTAACAATGAGATTTGTACCCTTAAATGTCTGGAGAAAATTGTCTCGTGTTTCTTAACTATTTTGTTACAGCTACCAGATCAGTTTTCTTTTTTACTTTGTCTTTATTTATCCTACTTTCTTAAAGAAAATAAATCTACTATTCCTATGAAGTTCTAAAGAAAAACTCATATTCATTTCATTGACGGGATAATTTATTCAAACACTTGAAAATATTCATTTAATATTTACAAAAAAAGGCTAAAATATTTATTTGAATCTTTTTCCCCAGCCAAATTAATGATATTAAAAGCTAGTAGACTATATAGTCATAAACAATTTTAAGAGGAAAGTTGATGACAAATTTTGAAATGTATGTTTTCTATTTAATGTTGTAAAAAATATATTTTTGAAAAAAACAACAAAATATTTACTTAAAAACTGAAGATTTACGAAAACGGGAAAGATTAAAAAATATTTGGAAATTTCGGGGAAATAGCCGGAGTGTGGTCATAAGCTCATTAAAATATTATCCCATCTCAACTCTAAACACAAATCTTTATTTAATCTTTCAAAGTACAACTCATTTTTAAATTTATAAATATTTCCCCCATGATTAAAGTTGCCCACTTGGGGTCTGAATTGGAACCCCTAGTCCCGAAGGCCTTGGAAACACCGGGTAGTTATCTTGAGACCAAGTAATAGGCTCCACCCTTGCTGTCCGATTGTTCCAACTGCCATCATCCGGAATATCCACAGCATGATACACAATCCACGTCTCCGAATAGTCTAGTTCAAAAACAGTTATAATTAATTTAAAAATACATCTTCAATAAATTAATTAGCTATTTATAATTACCCGGGGAATAAGTGAATGAAGCATGTCCAGGGCCATAAACGCCCTGTTCATCATTCCTCCAAAAGACAGGGCCGTCTGTCTTTTGCCACCAATTGCCAGGGTCGACCGGATCTCGGGCCCCATCCAGAAACATGATACAAAGGCAGTAGTTGGCATTAGCCCCCTCGGGAACGCAGTAACTGGAGTAGACGAGGAAAGTCCGATTATTTCTTTGAATAATTTGTGGCCCTTCGTTGACCTTGCTCTCCCAAGGGTAGTTGGGCTCTTTGAGCAGAACTCGATCCCCGGACAATTCCGTTGGACTGGACATTTGGGTGATGAAGATCTTTTGAGGAAAGCTCTCCACTCCAGACTTAGAACCTGACCAAATCAAATACAACTTCCCGTCCAAGTGCTTCAGAACTGTTCCGTCAATCGCGTAAAAGTCTTCCGTCTTTGGTCTCAGTCTAAAACCAAAACCAAAATTTCCAAAAACCATTTCCGACCCATAAGTTAAGTTATTGAATTATGATTTGAATTACATAATTTCCTGTGAATAATTGCCCAAGGGGTTGGTATTGTCCAGAGCCTTGATGACATACATCCGATGACTCAAGTCCGTCCCATTGTCCAGAGTAAAGTAGATGTAAAAGTTGTCCTCAATGAAATGGATCTCCGGAGCCCAGAGTTGTCCGCAGTAGCCTTGAGGGCAGTGGTAGACTGTCCCATTCTCCGCGTCCCGGAAATTCGTCAGAGTCGGGCTTTTGAAGATAATGATCTCCGTGCCCGTAGCGTGGGAATAGTAGTAGAAGCCATCGGTATGGAAATAGACGAAGGGGTCAGGGGTCAAATAATTTTCGAAAATCGGGTTGTAGAAGAGAGCCTTTGTATCTTTTGAGGGTTGAGGGGTCTGAGTTGAAAGACTGGCGGAGAATAGGAGACTTGAGGCCAGAAACAAGAGGAAGTTTAAGTTAATGGCTCCCATTATAATTTTAAGGGTCCTTAGCTTAAGAGTCTTTAGTTTGTATTCTAACTTGGGATTGGAGGTTAGGAATGACTTGCAAGTTTTAATTGTTCACTTTCACTGTGCTGGTAGTTTTTAATGGGCTTATGTTTAGTAACGTTATCTTTTAATGTGTGAGTGAATATTTGGTGTTATCGTTGAGGGTGATGGTGAGTTGATTGATGGGTGACATGTTTGACAGTGTCAACAATTGAAAAAGCTAATCAATTGAGTTTTTATGTAAATTCCACCACTTGGTGGTTGGTCATGTGTCGAGGAGATTAGAAAATAAATAAATCATGAATTCATTTTTTGATCATGTGAAAAAAGGGACATTGTTTCCCTTTTTGGACAGTTTATTTTAATAAATGGATCTTGTACTTTTTTTAATTAAAAATTAATTTAATTTAATTTAATTAAAATTATTAAAATTTTAGTTTTTAATGTGTATTCTAAAAATCCAATCTCAATTTCAAATATAATTTTAAAGATGGTCTCCATTTGTTTTCCAAAGATTTATGAAATTATGGAATCCATATGTTATTCAAAGTGTTTTAATTGAAAACCCTACTCCAAGCAGCTACGAAAGGCCTGTTCGTTTGTAGAAAAATTCTGATAATATCCCTCCAGTTTTTAAACCCCTCTTAACACCCCATGGTACTATGTAATC
>JAQFYM010000817.1:0-48295 GCA_034694785.1 Agrenia bidenticulata | reverse complement strand
CTCCTCGTCCTTCTTGGTGGCTTTCGAGCTATGAATCGTTGCATGCGAACGTTTTGTATCGCTGCTCACTGGACTCTCGGCATGACGGTTTACTTTGCAGGCTGTTAGGGATTTCAAAGACTAAATTCAATGCTAAAAATTGACGTGGAATGTTAAAAAACAATGAATACATTGAATATTTAGACGCTGGGATTATTATGGCAGTTTGGATTCCTGGTTCTCCGGCGGCCACTTCGGACTCTTCTCTCTTACTTTCAGATTTCCAAAGTCAATATGTGGTAGTCCTTGTACTGTTCTGGCTGGTCTTTGACATTATAATGCATTCTATCATGACTGTAAGGTTTCAAAACTTGAATTCTATTATTTAAAATGAATTGAATTCATTTATAATTTCCCCATCTAAGATGCACATGTGCAAAATGGATAAGAAACTTGGTCTAACCCGCCCACGCTACTATTTGCCTTCACCTATGACTGTTCTAAAAGAGCACGAGACTGAAGATTTACCCGTACGAATTCTAAAGCATGGCCACGTGTGGTCCAATCTCCATAATTAATTAATAATCTAACCAAGTTTTATTGTATTATTTTCAGGGTGCAACGTTTCGGAAGTTGATGTTGGTGGTGTACATGTCGGTTTCCCTGTTGATATCAGTTGTGATTTGTGGAACCATAAGATATACAGCAGTGGCAGGACGTGCGTTAGGGCAGATGAGTTGCTCTCATTCAGGACTCGGTGAACCCCTTCTTATGGGTTATGGAGGGGACTGTGACCGATCCTCAACTCAACTATGAATTATTAGTAGTTTGGAAGGTCAACAAGGGAATGCTACTGATCATGTGCTTGTGTACCCTAACCTTTGTATGTGAACTCTTGTGTTTGTCGAGCAATGATGAAGTATTTAATAAATTAGTTTGGAGGGTAACTATAAATGTAAAAATAAACGTTTTCAAGGAATCCAGGGTATGCTTCACAAATGCAATGCGTTACCTTCGAAAAAAATCGATCAGGAATCATTAAAATGTGTGTTAATTTCTTCATATGTTTCAAACAAAGAATATCCATCGGACTTACGGCAGTGTTTTGCATTTGCAATTCAAATCAGTGCTAATCTGAAATTCTGAAATAACTTTTATTGGAGTAACTGCACTCTGCGTCTCGATATGTTCTACTGCTCTAACAGCTAATAATAACGTCCATAACATATGGACACGATTAGCCGATCCTACAAACTACTAATAAATTACATTTAAAATCAAATATCCTATATCCTGAATATTATTACTTTGTAATTTAGTGTTTATAATCTACCTCAAACCAATTTTCACAGTTAAGTATAAAGCTTTGGATTGCCAAAAGTATCTACGTCAACAATAGTCAACATGCATTGTTGAGGCTGACCAATTTTTCAATAATAAATCATCAATAATCTCGTAACTGTTTCGTTTAACAAATCGTCACTTTTCATCAATGTGTTTGTTCTTCAAGCAGCAACTCTTCAAAAGTAGTTGTATTCTCATTGGACCAAGAGTAATAACATACCCTAGGGTATCCAAGTCTAAAGTTGCCCTCGACTTGAGTACAATGAAATCCTTTTTTCTATTGGGTTATCATAAGGGTTATCACCCTTTACGAGCTACATGTCACGATCAAAAAGTTCGATTCTAACTTCAATTTAGAACCAAGTCTAAAGATAAAGATTTTCAAGAGACTCCTAACAGGTCTCGACAATTGTCTACCACCGAAGGTTACCAGAATTAAAAAACGTAGCCTTCTGCAGAACCTTAGGAATTTAGTATGTCCTTGTTTTAAAATAGGACTCAACTTGAGTAATACTGTAGTAAATTAATTAATGCACAGCACCAAAATATTGGACAGGATTACAATAATAGCTAATTGATCATACTTTAACTACTTTTTGGCGTCCGAATTTGTGGCTTGATGTAAGAAGGCGCTTTGACGACTGATTAGTATTTTATTTTTATGTGATCAGCGTTATGTTTGTGGATTAATTAGGCAGCTGTTCTGACTTTTCCGGTTTCTGCTTACGCTTCGTCTTTTTAGTCTTGGAGGCGAACTTTGGGAAACTTTTCGTTTTCATGACCTTCGTCAAACTTGACTTGGGAAGAGTTGACTTTTCAAGAGTTTTCAAGGAATTCGATGATCCAGGGAGCGGGACCTCTGACCTCTCAGTAACTGGTAATTTTTTAGCTTGAGATCCACTGGGTTTGGCGGGCGCAGGTGGGTTTTGGTTTTCCCTGCGAGGTCCTAAAGGTCCACTTGGTTGAGATTGTACGAGCACCTTAAGATGAAATTAAAGTGGTCATTAGTACAAACAAAAATCGACAGAATCTACATACATTAAACAGTAGCAACTAACAAGTACCTTAGGTTTTGGCTTTTTGACAACTTTGACGGTTGGTGTTGACAGCAACAAAGGATTAGTATTTTTAGTATCGAATGAAACATTCGACTTTTTTTCCGACAGCTCTGCATTTGATGCTTTGTACTCTGCACTGAGCTTCAGGCGGCTAACTATTGATCGTTTCACACCATCCAACGTCTTAAATTCTGTTAAACTCAACCTAGACCAAGGGTTATGTCCTGTCATGTCTAGAAGAGTTTCGGCCAGAGACTTTCCAATCTTGAAATTACACAATCATAAATACAATGCGTCAATGGACAATAAGGTATCGAAATCTTTGTTACCCCTTCAAATAAATCAATTGTGTATTTTGGAGGATGAAATGAAGCTGGTTCTCCAGGATCCTGAAACCCATAGGTGCTGGGACGGGAGACGACTTGATTCACCAATCGGCCAGTATTGTAATTGCATTCCAAAGTGTAACTTCTTATTAGCCCAGTCAGTTTAAGACATGCGACCCGACCAGACCCTTCACGACTAGCACCGTCCCGTCGATCCCTGAAATTGATAATCAAAATGATAAAAAACTTTAAAAAACTACTACTTCGACAAATGACCCTTAATAATAACTCAATGAAATTGCAACTTACTTTACACACATTAACCGCTCCGTGAAGTTGCAAGCAGCAAAATCAAAGTGAGGAGAGTTTATTGCCATAAGACGAGGGACTAGCATGCATTCAGCTTGAGCTTGGAAATCAGTGAAGTGATTTCCATACATGAACATGCCTGAAAATATAATTCCCATAAATTAATTTATTATAGTACTTATTTATTGTGAATTAATAAAAAGTCCTAAATCCTAATAATTTAGGCTAGATTACCTCGCTTTGTAGTGTGCCCATGCATATCGACATACAGGAATAACCCAGATGATGAATCATAGTAGCGACTGTTACTTTTGGTTCCAGAGCCTGCCTGGGACCTTGTGAATCGGGAACTATTGGCTTGCAACCCTGGTGGCTTCGTGATTCCTGAGAACAATTCTTCCATTGTAACTTTCTTCCCTCTTGTTGGCTTTTTCTCCTTTGCAACTTCGGTCAAAGAAGATGTTTTTGGTCCCTTTTTCTTGCTCTTAATGCTTCCCTTCTTTTTACGCCTTCACATTTAAAACAAAATAATTTTAATAACATACTTTCATGTAACAAAACTTTACTAAAATATCATGTGGATTGAATCCAGAATGCACATACCTAGGAGATGAAGGTCGTCCTGGGGATTTCTTAGTTGTGGAGGGTGTCGATGAGGAGATCTCTTGATTTGGATCAACCTCCATGTTATTATTAACAGTGTCATTGAGCTTGAGATTTTCGTAGTACACAGAATCGTCATCACAGGATTCGAACGCACACTGATGTAAATTGGTAACAGATTCGTCCACTGAATAGTTCGTTTCTGGAAGACCTACATCTTCAGAAAGACAGCTTCGGGCATTGTCATCTTCAAATGGTCCACAACCTGCACAAAGACTGTTGGCATCACTAAGGATGAAAGTGTAGGGCTTTTTCTCAACCTTCTTTGTTGCGGGTGTGGGTTCCTCCTCCTGCATTTTAGCATCTTCTGAGATTGAAGAGCATCTTGCACGTTGTATTTCGCAGGCTGATTCGCTTTGACACAAGGATAAAGAACCGTCAGTTCCCACAGACTTTTCAAGGTCTTCGGTTGATTTCTTAGTGACTGAGGTCTCATTCTCAGCTGGGTACTCGTAGTCATCTGGAGAATCTGTTCCATTGTGGTAGAAAATAAGAAGTTTCCTAGCAGCGTAAATCGACGGATGTAGCACTGGAGATGGATTCAGGTACATTCGGTTAAGATTAACTCCCCGAGGATCTGTCCGGTAATGTCCTTTGTAGACGCCATCAGGGTTTAAAATAGGGATTATTTTGTAGACAAATAACCGCCTTAAGATCACAGCACGAGGGTCTGACTTATCGAGAATGAACTTGAGGAACCCGTTCAGGACAAAGCTGGATGGAGTCTCTCCCGGATGGACACGAGCACTCAGGAAGACAACTTTCTTACCCGGAAAAGTGAAAGGTCTCGGTTCTTCTTCTATGGGAAACAGTTTGGATAGCCGAGTCTCTCGTTGGTCTGAGATTCCATTAATTGATGATATGGTTAGCAGCTCCACTCTTTTCCCTTCCAATGAGTAGCAAACACATTCGCGGTGATAATAAATTTCATTTTCGGCTGACTGAGGCACCCACAACTCCCGTCGTTTTGGCCCAGATAGTGGGAGTCGTGGTGAAGGTGAAGGGACTTTGTAGAACTTGTCCAATTGTTTAAGTGAATCACACATTTCCAGGTAGCTTAAAGGATAAGTGAAGGCAATGTAAAGCGTCGATTTCTCTGGATTGTCCGGGAGTCTTTGTCGAAAACTTATGCTACACGCGTTCTCTGTCGACTTATTTTCCTGAAATCAATCAAAATAAAAAATTTAATTACTTCAAGTAAGCAAGAATTTTAACATTTTAGTAACTACTATAACATGATTCTGATAATTCTTGAACTTACATTTATAGCAATTTTATCGTAAACTCTGTCCCAAGAGGGTTTTTCGGGTAAAATCCGATAAACAGGAGCCATTCCTTGCATAACTGTGTACAAATCAAAGGAAAATTCATAATTATTTATGGCTCAATTCTACTAATTTTATTCAATGGCTTAATTTTAATAACTAAGACATTCTCATTTTATTTGGGCTTACAAAGCTTCGTTTGTTTGTTGAGGTTGACTATATTGATTTTCACCGTTCCCTGAGGTCTTCCACCTATGCAAACATTTGAAACATTGCAATTAAATAAGGTTTTAGAAATAAAATACAGAGTATTTCAAGATCACAGTTAGCTAATAACAACAATGAAGTTTAAGGTTAAAGCTTTGATACCTTGAATACCAAAGTAGAACCAAGTTCTATTTGCATTTTCAAAAACAGTTCCGTGGCAGTCTGGCCTTGTCCAAATGTTGACTTCATAGTCTACAAATAAAAGCAACACAATCTTATAGTGATTCATGACTTTAAGGAACATATGGAACATCACGGTCTAGATTAAACGATCTAATCTAACCCGACCTAACCCAAAAACGACTTTGAACTTTGACTTTTCATAAATGTTTATCAGCTGCAGGTAATTAAAAAGGTGCAGGATTACTCTTTGTACATACCCAGCTGCCAAACTATCAAATCGTACTAATAATGACCTCCCAATTTCGCAACCTTACAATTCTAATTTACGATACACAGAGTCGGTATTTGACCTACGACCTCACCTTGTTGGAGCTGGTCCTGATTGGCAAACGGAATAATTCCAAAGGCTGTACTCGGCCCAGCTTGGAGCGGAACGAGAGACGACTTCCGTTCATCCACCTCCACCAGCTCCGCCCTCAGAAAATTCCCAGAGTCAAAGTTGGCTGTGATGGTCAACGGTCCTGCGGTGACCGAGGTCATCTCCACCACCTCCGTACCAAGCCCAAGCAAAAAGATCCAAGGTCACCTCCTCCTCCTCAACATCTACTATATGACCCTATTGAAAACAGCTGGTTTGGCTGGAGAAGAACTTGGTACACTTTACAAATTTCAACCCATCATCCTGAATGTTAAACGAGGTCAGAGGTTAGATTCACTTCTTCCTTGTCTATCTGTTTCAAATCAGCTGTTCAATCTTCAAGTTTAGGATTTCAAAGTTGTGCAAGAAAGTGTAAACTGTCGTCAGTTGGTTTTTGGTTCTTTGGTGTTCTACTTTAAGTTGCAAACTCAAAACTGTAACCTACTTGCTGATGTGGGTGGAACTGAATGTAAATAAATGTGTAAACCCCTCGCCTAAGGGCACAGGGTCAAATGTGGTGAATGAAGGTCAAAGTTGAGCTCTGAACTTTACATGAAATGTCATTAAAAACGGTGAACGAATTGATTGTCAAGGAGATTTTTGAAAGGATCTCTTTGGTGTGATTGCAAGTGGTTCATGTGATGTTATTGTTTACCAAACTTTACTCTCCGTGACGACAGATGGCCTTTGGAACGGAACTCCTCCTTGACTTCCAACTCCAATCTCATCGACATCCTCCAATCTCATCGACAGCCACATATTCGACATACTCTCAAGACGTTACATTTCGACGAGTCTCCCTTAAAGGTATTCGGCGACATTTATCCTACTGATCTAAGAAGTTAGTTCAGCTCATTGTCTCTTTAAGTTCGTCGAGGTGGAGAAGGCTGTGCATGACTCAGTGTCGGCGAGTCTCACTTTCCTCTGCTTCGTCGACAATGTCAACAATGTCGACAACCTGCTACATATAAGAGGACTCGACCTTTCTCTAACCGCTCGGACTCGGGGTCAACATGTAAATTTTTAAGGGCCTTTTAAGATGAAATGGATTTTCAATCGATAAGATAGAGATCATCGATTATTCAAGGTTGTATGTGCAATCAATCAAGCGCTACGGACTTTGTGTCTCTTCTCAAAAGTAATTATTTAATATCTTCCACCTCAAACAATACAAAGTTGATAACAGTTTGTGTATAGCAGGTACACTCGGTCCACGGATAACAGACATTATATTAGCACGACATGAAATGTACATGATATTTTATTTCAAACTCATTCATATATCTCGCATAATATAATTCATATCATAATATCATCCTTCAGACTCTCAGGAGATTTAATCAGGAGGGATCACGGATTCAAACCCAAGCCCTTTATTTAAATATATATACACATTTTTAATACACCCAACCTTATAATTAAAAGTACCAATGAATTTCTTCAACCGTACCCATAGACTCTCCCTCAAACTTTCCCCTTCGTATAGAAAGACTAGACAAATATTAGACGACAAAACTTTAGCCCCATAATTACCATTTATGTGCATACAAAAAGGGGGGTCCATAAATCCCGGTGACTTCAAGGGGCTAAAGGAGAGGGGGGCTTATAAATTGGCACATTAAATCTTTCCCCATGTTTGACTTTAATAAAATAAATTACTTTTAGCTTTAACTGTGGCAGAGGTCGGAGGGGGTCAAAATATTTCAAAAATTAGACAAACATGATTTATGGATCTAGTTCTAGCTAATTAGAATCACATCAAAGAACCACACTGGATTCTAGTGGTTATCATGATAAGTGGAAAGCTTCAGAGAGTAGTCTGAATAACTGGATAAGCTTGTGGATACTCAGGGAGTAGACGAACTTGTCGATAATCACGGAGTAGACGAACTCGTCGATAATCACGGATTAGACGAACTCGTCGATAATCAAGCGATAGGGAGTAGACCAACTCGTATACAACTCAGCTCTCATCAATCTCCCAGGGTTCACATAAAGTCTTGAGAGTTTGAGTTCTTTGCGTGATGTCGGCTGTGGTTCCTCTGGGATGCCTTGGCGTATCCCGCAGGGGACAAGAAATTATTCCCCCCACCGCACGTTGACGACGACTTCTTGGAGCCCGTGTCTTTGGCAGTCAGCACGTGGAGGGGAATGTGGACCGTTGATGAGCCTATTTTTACACAAATATAACCAGAATGAGAACCAGAGCATTTTATTATTATTATTATTATTATTATTATTGGGAACCCTAGGGAATATTATGACAATCACCAGGTCTGATGTCTGGGTTGGAGTGATGGCTTATAATGCCTAATTAAGTTTTTTTTCTCGTCTAATTACTACATTTTTTTCTACGTGTTTGTAAAAGTTGTTTAAGAGTTTTCGTTGACTAATTGGCCCTTGCCTGGGGAGAGGTTGAAGTGTTTTATGTTTGCAATGCAAATCGTCTACCAGAGAGAATTAATTGCTCAAAAGCTATGGGTTCAAAGGATTTTTATTTTAGGAAAATAAACTAGAGGCTAAGACTACACAAACCATTTCTGGTGACCCGGGTGTGGAGTTCATTTTCAGGGGAGCCAGTGACGCTGTACCGGGTAGTATCCCGATATCTTCTCGTGTCATGGATCACATGCCCGACAGTCCCCTCCGTTTCACTGTAGTGGACGAATGGACACCAGCGAAATACTTGCTTGAAACCCCGACGGAATCTGAAAGAGGTCAAGGGACATTACCATCCATCTTTTCACACAATCAACTCCACACCATGTCACACACGTACGTGGACATTTCCAGACGGCAAGGCTAGCATTTTTTTTATCATCTTGTTGGAAATTTAAAAGTTTCGACCTAACTTAATCCCACCTTCATACATAAAGTTATAAAATATTTCTTTTATAGTTCAATGCGAGAATCTTCCAATTTCAAACGACCTCCGCGACAACTTACAGTCTCGAGTGTCCAAGTCCCTGCCGGATTTTTTTTCTCCTTTAGCTACTGTACACCCTACGGTCTCGAGTTTTTCCATCTAAGCCCTTGGAATATAAGTATGATTGAAGTATCTTGTGAGAAAGTCTAAAGTCAGCAAAATTGAGGGAAATTGAGCAAAATCCTCAGTAGATATTAACCGACTTTCCCTCACACTGTTTCACCTTTCCCCAGGAAGAGAGGAATCGGTGGTGGTGGTTGATAATGGACCACTTAGCGACCTATTCCCTTCACACTATTGCCCCCGTCAAGGCTATTGCCACGGCTATTATTAAACAAGGGGACGTAACATTCCAATAGATTATGACACTGACATGTCTTCCTTGTAAAACTTCCTGCCCCCTCCCCAAAACCTCTTAGTCAAGTATAGGAATACGGTGGATAATAATGGAGGAGTGATACGGGTATTAGTTCTCCTTGCTCTCCCAGTTTTTTCCACCAGAGTAAAGGTCCTTGAGAGTCGTGTCACGGGTGGGAGAGGGACTGTCAATTTTTGATGACGAAAGCAGCCCACATGTCTCAAGTGTGTGACAATAGCCGCTGGTAACTCTTGTTTATGATTCTCAAGTTTTTTTAACAGTTTTTTTTAGGGAGGACAAGCAACTTGTTTTCTTTTCTTGTATGCGACATGGGCATAACAATTTTGATGGATGGGGAATAGGAGATACTGGTAGAGAAAAGTGCTCGGGATTTCGGATCAATACCCTACCAACTAATCTACTGTTTGTGCATAAAAAGGAGTAAAACTTGAGTGTGATTGGTTTGAAATCGAATATTTTGTTGGTTCGATAAGTATGTACTTACTGAGCTGAAATCCTCAACTTCTTTTCCGACTTGGAGTCCCTTGAGACGGAGGGACTTGTAAGCTCTGACAGAGTCAACTAAATTGATTTGATTATGCTTTACGTAATCGGCTCATAGTCTTATCTCCGCTACTCTAGTCTCGGTGGTCAATCTTTTTTTCCTCGGGGAAACTAGGAATTTCAAAACGTGGGGGGGGGCAGTGATAACAAGCCTGGTTTGGTCAGTAGGTAGTAGATTTTGACAGGACAAAGTCCGACAAAGTCTCGCGGGTTTTATGTATGGAAATTTAGATATCCAGGATACCTAAACAGTTCATAAGGGTTATGCAATCATTTCCAAACTTGGTTTGTTAATGGAGGGTCTTATCTCCGAATCAGATTGACTATGTCAGCCCAATCCCCCCGCTATGCTTAGTCCTTCATAGTTGGTGAGGAAAGGGCCCTTTCATTCCAATTCCACTTCTTTTCCGGGCATTTTGCACTATTAGTTAAGGCTCAGTGGTTTCGTTGATGTATTTCCGTTCTCAATCCATTTTCCCCTACGGTCTATCTCTGCTCTTAAGTATATGTATGTACATGATATCTCAAATATTTCGAATTTCCACATGTCTCTGGCTTCAAAGATATTTTTCGGATCCGATTCCCAATCTCTTCACCATTTAACTGTCACACACTCATCCCCCAAGCATGAAAAGATAGCAAACTCCAACGGGTCTCTTCTAAGTCTGGTACTACTTACCAACAACTTCAAAACTACCTCAACCCTGTAGTTAAGAATACCACACTATAGAGAAGTTATCTATGCAAAAGTCCTTGCGGATTGCCTATGAATTTATTATAAAGCCCTTTAGATAACGACTCCGTCTTGGTATTTAAAACGGGACTAAATCAGTAGAGTTCACAATCTCCCTTGATTACTAAACAAATGGGAACTTCTGCCATGAATGAAAAGATGCTTTTGAAAAGTCATACTATCCACCAGATAACTACCAGTAGGACAACAAGGCATAGCCAAGTTCAAAAGCTATGTCGAGTCTATAGGGAGAGATAAGCTAGTTCTGCCTATACTCCAGTCCCTATACCCAAGACTCCAGACTCAAGATTCCAGACTCCAGATTCCAGACTATGAAACAGAGATTAAGAGAGTTGAGAGATGAAGGAGTAAGGGATACCCGGTGGGGAGAATGGATCAGAAACTTTTCACTCCTTAGGAAATGTTTAGAATATTAGGCTGAGGGGGGGGGGGCTACGTGTGTATTAGTTAGAGAGTTGCCAAGCCAAGTAGTTTTATTGTGCAAGGATTTGAATGGGATTTGATGTGGGTTCTTTATCATAATCATTCTCGTCTGAGTAGAGAGTGGAAACTGGACTTGAACTCAACATCCCTGGTCTCCTCTCATCTAGTAAATGCACTAACAGAGATATATGACTTGTAAGGGAGGCTGGGGAAATCCTACCGGTCCTTGGTTATACAGCACCCGGGTAGTAGTGGCAACGGGTTGGCAATTGCAATTTTGGATTAAGGAGTCTTAAGGAGTTATATCTTAAGTGGTGGTTGGGAAAGTGAAGAAGGGTTTTCGGAGATATATATACGAGAGTGTAATTTAATATGTGGTCTCTTGAGATATGTTACAGGCTCAATGTCGTCGTGGGAGGACGTGGGCAGTTTCTCATGAGATGGGAATGACACAAATGTTTCGAGTATTAAGAAGCCTTTGCATTGGGTTTCAAGGGTAGGGGAAAAATGAAGGGATGGGAAATAATTTATAATTTAATACTTACAAGTGGACCATGTGGAAAAGTACCACAGAGCTCCTGGTAACTTGAGCCAAACAGGTGGAATTAATCCGCCTATGCATCAGAAACTACATGACAAACTCGAATTTTAAAGGCTCTAAAAACCCACGGGCCCTTTGAATATTTGAAGTTGAGCTAATTATTCAACCAAAAGGCCACAAGGGTCCGATAATTCTATCCCTAGCCCTTACTACCTCATCCCGAATGTCAACCAGTGCTATAACGTCTTGCTTTCACCTTCCAGGAACATTTATCCCTGTGGAGACATGATTTTATAGCACATTATAAAGTAGATAGCAGCTTCAAGACAATTCTCTTCACATTTCCTAACTATTTAATTCCCCTGATTGTCCGGGAGTAGAAAAAAACACAATGTCACTTTGTCAAATGTGTTTTTTTAAAGACAGGGGGAAACATTAAGAAAATGCTCAAGTCTTTTTCATTGGGAAAGTGTAAAGTAGAAGATTTAAGGGACAACTTTCCCCATATCTTCCACCTCATTACTCCTCCTTGGGTAATCCACAAAGAACGTCAATCTTCCGGAACACCTCCTAATATCCTCTCTAAAAGCACATGAAACTATCCTAGCAATGTCTACTACAGTAAATTATAATCCACCAGCTGGCTCAACACCCTCTCAGCCCTTTCCGCATCTACTTACTTCCTTTCGGCTTGGGTCACATGAACAATTCAA
The DNA here is from genome assembly GCA_034694785.1 of Agrenia bidenticulata. Taxonomy (NCBI): domain Eukaryota; kingdom Metazoa; phylum Arthropoda; class Collembola; order Entomobryomorpha; family Isotomidae; genus Agrenia; species Agrenia bidenticulata. The sequence continues at coordinate 36,264 of JAQFYM010000817.1, read as the reverse complement.
AATATATTTCAAATCGACCTCGGGTCAGCTGTTTTTGACATTTTCTTACATCTTAATCCATCTAGAAGGGTAAGGGGCTTGTAATGAGCTATTGATCTTTGAAATCGGAGTAGGAGCAGGAAAGTTGAGCAGACAGACAGACAGACATATGTTGTGTTTTATTCTGAAGGATAGAGATGTAGGTATTGTATGTATGCGGAGCTATTTTGCAAATAATAGACTCAACTCTATTAGTATTCACATTGGGGGGAACAATAAGCGCTGTGGATCTCTTATGTATAGAAGGATGGAATCTAAATTACTCCAGATTACACTACATCCAGCTACATCCGGGTAGACCCGGGTTTTATTTCTAATTCAGGAATTCCAAGGGGGAACTTCACCATCTTTGGAAAGGGGACAAGAATTCTCCCACACCACTTAGCCTCTATGCGTACACTTGACGAAACCGTCTTCTCTCAAGGGTTAGACTTCTCTAAGATTCGTATATGAAAACCCGTAGACCCGATACGATCAAAAAGATAATGGCTCAAGTCTATTGCAAAGCACACTCGGCACTCTGGGACATATGAGGGGAAATATATTCCAGTTTTTTTTCTTCCTTAAACATCCTAAACGAATTATGAATGTATTATGAATATCAAGAGAGAGGACATAAAAAAATGAGACCAACCTGGCGTTCATCCAACAGTAGATGATGGGATTATACATAGAATTGGACATGGCGAGCCAGTAGATTCCTAAGTACACTTCTCGAACGAAAAATTCTTGAGTGATTTCGGGCCAGAGGGAGACCCAAATAAAATAGATGTGAAATGGAAGCCAACAAAATGCGAAGATTATCACCACCACGATCATCATCTTCACCACCTGGAGGGACAACGAGAAAAAATATATCAAATCCATTAGGCTACCACCACCACAAATTACAATCCTTAATAAAATATCATCGGCACTTCTTTAGATCCGAAATTCGGAGACTGAATAAGCTCCAGTGGAATCCTAGAGATTTTTCGGTACAACCCACCACCAAACTGGATAGTTTCAACCTGACACATTTCAAAAGGGTAGAGGCCTTGAGAATTGTGAAGGGCTGGATAATCAAGGGACGTTTTCCGCAGATATTGTCACACCCTAGGACGAGTGTGGGACAGGGACGATGAGGTGACAGACTATTACCGACGGGATGATTAATGCCTTTTCAAAAGGGTTTTGAATTAAATCAATAGTTGAATGCTTTAGAAACTGGAGGATTTTCCCCGGTCTACCCGGAGCGAATGTAATGACTGAGGTTCTCAATGGGAATTAACCCTTGCGGGTTTTTTGCAACAGGCCGAGCTGGCCGGACTCCCAACCGGGTAGAGACAAGCACGGGAGAAAGGAGACTTTCTCCATGTGTGCCTCTCTAATCGGATTTATGAAATAAATCAAAGGAGAAGGCCCGCCAGAGACGGGGCCGGAGTAGCAGTTAGTTAGAATAATATAAAATAATACCCGGGTCTTTATACTAAACCCTAATTGCCCACATACGACGAGGGGGACATATTCTTCCACTGGCTTGCTGACTCATTCCCCAATTTCCTTAGCCATCTCCACTCCTCCGTAATGGGATGGATATTACTGACCATGAATTTAATCAGTGGGGGCAGTCTCTCGTCCCTCTAGGACAGGAGTAGGGTTATACCCGGGACAATTTATAACCGGGTAGTCCCAATCTCTTTCGGCTATTGGCTGATGAAGCAGTGAATCGCTTATGAGCTGTACACATGGAGCTTATTAAGGTAAATAAAATTATGGGCATAACTAGCTAATTACAATGAGTTTTATGATTGGATTCTACTGCGTTTCATCTCCCTCTGCTATTCTTGTCTTTCTTGGTACTTGGCTCGATATTCTTGGCTAATAAACAAAGGGATGGTCGATTGGTCCAAAACAAAGGGAACTAACGTGTCCTCTCGTACTGCAGACGTCGGAGGCTTCTATGTATTTTACCATTTAGGACGGCACATGTTCCACATCCTCCTTTCAACTGTGTCGACCTCGTGGATTTTAAGAACCGATGAACATGCTACAAGAGAGAAAGTGGGAAATCGATTCCTGAAACAAAAGGGGTTACACACCCCTCCGTTTTTTTACGGACTAGAAAGAAGTTGCATTGTTTCCTGTGTACTCTCAACTATGACTATACGATTAATACCCGAGTCGGTAAAAAAAAATAAAAGGAAAAAAAACAATAGGGTTGGCGGGTTGGCCTTTGGCTTTGTGGTTCTTTGGATTCGGATCGATTCGATTTAGATAGGGTGGTCAAAATAGCATAAATCTCTTGGTACACAAAGTCAATAAAGTAGAGACAATCCTCCAGCACAGCTCCAGCAGTCCAGCACTATATATTTTTCTTGTCTATTAGTCCGGACAAGTGGTGACACTTTTATGGACTAAATCGAATTAAGGGTAGACACAGCCATTGTGTAGTCCTTAGTGTTTAAAAATAAAATATCGGAGAAACTAAAATCAGCTAATTTCCGTCATACCCCCCCCCCCTGACCATTGCATTCCAAGGTCAGGTCTATTTCGACCCTAGGGTTGTGGACACGGCTGGGAAGTTCAATATGGCACCCTGTCACCATCCCAGGACAAATCTATTGGATTCTATTGTCGAATGTATTGTACTTGTAGAGCTGAGGAGGATAGGTTAGAAACATGTGTAGTACTAGTAAGGGATGTATCCGTGTCGGAGATTGGAAATGGGAATCCATACCACTTGTAGTTTGAACATGAAGAGACAAGTACCCAACAGCCCTTTCACTACATTACCGGAATCATGAACTGAATTTTAAAGACTGAAACTCCCGATTCGGACCTTAATGGTCTAACTAAGTCCATTGTGTGTGTTGTTCCAGGTGGAGGGTCCTTATTGGGTCTACTCTCCCTGTCAATTCTTTGTTAGCCTTTTGTGCTCCTTGGGCCTTTCCAATTTCGTACCCCAAGACCCTAACGATGAGACGGCTGTTCGGAACCCCCACTGACTACAAATTACAGAGTGGATTGAGAATAAAAGTTTACTACAGCCTGACGTTGCAAACAACCCTGGAATTGTTTGCGCTTTCCCCAGAGTTAAATTTGAGAGTCAGGCGAGGTCTGTCCAAATAGATTCTGTGTGCTTCATATTCCGGAGGCATGGCATGACCAGCTCGACCACCCAGGGCCCTTAGGGCTACAGCCCTCACGTGTACTCTTAATAAATGAAGTTTGAGGAGAGGACGAGGTGAATAGTTCATTGGGGAATTAATTAGAGAGATGAGAATTAGGTTAAGTCAGCTTAAACTTTAAAGTGTACATATACCTACCCTTCGTTTAGACTTGATGTTGTCCAATTGTCTCTGAGTGCACTCGCCGATAGACTTGGATCCCCAGAGCTCGATGCCGACCCTGGTGTACGTGTAGCACATGGCTCCGATTGGTACAAAGTACGTGCAGATCATAAAGAATACATTATACCTGTAAACATCAAGGGAGACATTTCAGTTGATTAGCTCCCTTCAAAAATCCACGTAGTCCATGGCGGTCGTTAAAGCACAAAAAAATTACAGACAGACAGACAGACAATACATTTCCAACATCTTTGTGAAATCTTTGTAATAAATCTTGGATAGTCTCTGAGGAGAGAAGTGTCTGAAAAGTTTCCTAATCTACTAAGTAATTCTCTTCTACTTACTTTTACTTTTAATATCATCAGATTTCCAACAAAAAAAACTTGAATCTTCATAATAAATAACACGGATTCCCTATGGAATCCTACGGGTGTGAATAGGGAGTGAATTGTAGGGATAGCGTTGTGATCCCTAATCCGAGTTTTGAATTACATGTTGAGGAAGAAGGATTGGAGCTTCTCAGATCCCCAGACACGAGTTAGTCTAATCCCCCCAAGAGTCATAAGGAGAATCGGGTAGTCTGTACACGTCTCTACGGGACATCAGGGTGTCATTATGGATGGGGGACAATAGCAGACTCGACTGTGTCAGTGTCAGAGAGGAGTTGACACTTTAGGAGTTACCCTTTGATCTTTTCGAGATAAAACGGCTATCAATTATGACCACTTGAGAGAAGGTTTTAATGGTTTGATTGTGTATAATGGGACGAGACTCCCTATGTAGTTTGAACGGTACAAGATTGTACTGTTTCACGACTGTTTCGTAACTGGGAAAAAATAACATTTACTACGTCCATTATGGTTGGACACACTAATTCACACCCGGCGGTACTAGTTTTAGTGGTTGACGAGTTAAGCTCTACAAAGATATTCTCCAGGATTACTCAGCCTATCATCATGGCTTGATGCTAATGATGCAGAGTTAATCTTTATTAATAGCCCTACAAGAAAGTCCCGAGACGCCCACACTGTCCAATCTTGGAAATAGTAATGCTCTAAATAGACTTTCTCTTGGGGATTATCCATCCGAAGATGATCAGGCTGGAGTAGTAGCTCTTTGTACTAGATAAAGTATGAAAAAAATTGGTCTGGGTAGAGGACTAATGCATCTTCATTTCTTGTAATCTCTAAGAAATACTAAATAAATGTCTAGGGCCAAAAAGAGAAGAAAAAAATAAGGAGCTTTTTGGAGCTTAAACGAGAGACTAGAATCTTACAATGCACATACACTGAGATTTTATATCACTCAGATTTGGTTGAAAATTATCTTTAAAAAAACAAGAAAAAATATTAGACACACAAAAAAACATAATTACAAAAAATTTCCGGCAATGAATATAATTAAAAATCGAGAGTTGCTAGTTGTCGCGAAAATTCCGCGCGCCCAAGCCCTGCGACAGGGCATTTTCGTCATTCCCTTTCTGAATTCCTGGACAAAAGTTTAAAAAGCTTGTCAGCATTTTATTTGTTGATCAGATTTTGATATCTTTTACTTAATATGTTTTTTTCTTGATTTTTTTAGACAAAATTCATGCCAAATCCAATTCCACGATTGCATGCCTATTGTTAGTCGGAATAATAAATATCCACTAAAGCCCAGACATGGAGGTCTCTTCATAAGTATTTATGATAATAAAACCCTTTTTCCATATTATTGTTCCCTCCATCGATTTCCAGAGACAAATCTTGAGCAGATTTCCCACCTACAACATTCCCATCTCTAGAGTCCCAAGTTTATACACTTTATTGAAAAAATAGCACTCAAACTATTTTTTATAAACTCCTCTAATCCTTACTTCCATAGACTTAAGGGATAAAACGGATTGTTCTTTCGGCTCAAAAATGAAAACTGAGAGTACAATGTGGAAATATTTTTTTGCGGATCAAATGTATTGTTTGTCTGTATTCTGTATTGATATCATTATTGAATAGCTGAGACACCGGGTAGTGTCAATATCCGAAAATAGAATAAAGCCTTACCAAAACTCTTGATTCGATTCGGTTTGAGGACCATCAGGCCACTCGGCATAGCACACGACTATAGACTCAGTAGGGGACATGGCCCGTTCGAAAGTTGTGCAGAATACAAAGTGCGGCGACCCGATGATCGTCCCAATCACCCAGATCATCCCGGCAATCCCAAGCGTCAGTCTTTTCCCCATTCGAGGACGCAGTGGGTTCAGTATGGCTGCGTATCTGAAAATTCAAATCCCAGTTTTTTTTAAAGATCAATATGTTTGAGAGTTATTCGCTGAAGCACCTTTACAAAGTGTTGTTGATAGAATTTTAAATGTTATGAAATCCAGCTTTTAAAATGGAAATTAATCTCTGAGCTTTTTATCGGGCTTTTTGAATAAACCGTTCAAACGGATACATCCAAAAGGATCCAAAAGGAAAATCAGGCAGTGTTCAACAGTTATTGTTCGGACGGACGGACGGACAGAAAAACATGCACGTAAAGTAGCTGCGCTACATTGTAACGCAGGAACAACAAGTTACGAAAACGTTCTAAAGCGTAATAAGCTCAAGAGTTTTACAAGTTTCGAGAGGTAATGTTTAGAGTTGCAGATTAATTGATTTTATTATTGAATTCCATTGGATATCTGCATAGTTCTGAGAAGTGTGTACAACTACAACCTGGCCTAATCAGATTAGAACGAAAGCTTTTGATGTTTGGGATTTAATCTTTGAGATACTTTAAAAATTCTACGTCTTGAGATAACGATCTACACCCCATCAGATTTTTTAGATAGTCTCAAGCTCTCATCTCCGACGTTTTACTCACAGCAGATATTTAAAATAGTGTTGACATCCCTTTGAAAAACCCAATCTGGGAAACTTTGAGTTTTTTAGAATACAATTTTTAATCTCTTAAGTAAACTATTGAGCTTTGATCCTTTGGAGATGTTTAGGGATTAACTTTCCAGGAAACAGTCCATTCATTTCCAGTCCCCGTGTACAAAATGCCCTCATCAACCTCTCAAACATTTGGCAGAATGTTCCCCACTGGAAACTCACAAATAATCGATCCCCACAAACTTGATAATAAAATGCCAGACATGAAACTTTCTCGACTTGCCTCTGTGACATGCAGACAAACACACAGCCCCCCCCCCCAATCCCACAAACGTGAGCTAGCTCCTCTCATTTACAAAAGCCTGTCTCGTTGTTTTAACGGGTTTTTGAAATCTGTCAATTACACTTACGATTTCATCTCCAAAAATAGCCAACCCTTCCAAACTGTTTATAAATATTCCCCATAGTGTAAAGCACATTCGATTCCCTCATGTTGACTATGCTAAGTAGCCGGTGGGATTGCTGAAAATAAAGGCTTTGTCCTCGTTTTTTTTATACCGAAACGTCAGATGTATCGGAGCATGTAATTAAGGTATTGACTGCTCCTCTGTAGTCAGTACCCTCCGCACAGCTTGACATTCTTGGGAGTGTGGAGATTCAATTACAAACTGGGATACTTTGAATTACTCTCGGAAATGTCATCATTATCTCAGCTTCCTATCTTATTCCAAAATAATGGGCTTAAATTTATCCAGCCGCCCAGAAGGGAAAAATCCCCATCTACGTATCCAATAATTTGTGACCCTCTTCTCCGTAATTTTTAGTTATTTCTCTTGAAAAGGCTCAGCCATTGTTTTTCCTTTTCCTAAGGAATACAATTTTGGAACTAAGAATAATTGGAATTTTACTCACTTTTTGTCAACAACAAATGTCTAACTACATTAACTACAACTGCGACGAGTTTCCCTTTCTCCACCGTCCAATATGGTAGCTCGAGATAACTGCGGGAGTCACGGTGACCAATTCTCACATAGACAAAACCCGGGTACTTAAAAATCATTAGAGAGGACATTATCTCGGCCTTATTAATAGAAACTAAACCCATACGAACTGGAATTAAAGTCACTAATTGATCTTTGAAGGAGAAACGAGATGCTCCCCAGGCGCGGTTAAGAGCATCTCCATAAATTAGCACAAGACAAATCTTCCTAATTCCTAAAGAATAGAGAGATGATGATATATACTTTATAATCCTCTGAAAAGTGTGTCTGTCTGTCTGTTCATTTTACTACTCGTCCATAACTGCTGCACCGATTTTAAAACGGAACAGCTCAATGGAATCCCCAGACTAACAAGGCTGGACATTTAATTACGATCCTGTCGGGAAAATCTACATTTGACCTTCCTTGGGAACAGTGGACCATTTCTGGGCCTGTAGACGCCTAGTTCAAAATAAGTCCTGCTACCCTATTGTCCTTTTATGCTCCAGAAACGGGTATCATTTCCAAGAATGAAAGGTGATTCAAACAACACAAAGCCCGCTTGTCTCTCATCCTCAGCCCCAAGGGTCTTTAATCAATTCGAGAGAGGGTCTTTGATAAACGCAACTGGAATTGTTTTCTAAAGGGGCTTAAACAAAATCCTACCAAGGCTGTCAGGTGGTTCGGAGGGTTTAAAAAAACACGAGGATTTTGATGACATTTCTTGTAAATATTTATTCGTGTTGGTATGTGTACCCTTAGGTTTAAGGTATTTGATTGGGGCTCTTGAGCAAGACTCAAAACTCAAAACTATTTTCCTAAGAAATCTCTCGTGCTTTCTAAGAGGACGAGGGGATTTTTTTTACGATGGTGTGGCGTGTGTTAAAAAACCGGTTGTAAACTAAGGTATGAAGCACTCTGGGAATATTTGTCATCTTCCAAGACAAGCTTCTGTAGTCCAAGTCTGAAAAGGCCCTTAGATTTCTGATATGCGATGTGGAGGAGGTTTAAGTTTTTTTTTTAAATTAAATTTCTCCCCAGCCATTTCCACCTCGGTGACTTTGAGCTCTTTTGTGTGGACCATTTTCCTCCAGAGATATTATCTTGTACTACTTGTAGTTCCATTAACTCAGAGCAGTGGGGGCAATTCCGGAGAAAGGAAAATATTTTATTTTAATACTTTTCAAACAAGGCTCATTACAATGAAAGATGCAAAGGGTTGCAGGGAATGTGAATATATAACTACGTGGAAATCGTCATTCCTTTGGCTTTCTAGGCTTTGAAGATAAATAATTACAATTTTAACCCTTTTTGTCATAGAGGTCACTTTGGGGAACTTTCAAGGGCAGGGAAGTAAAATGAGCTAGTCAGTTTTGGAATCGATCAGGTAGTTTCAAGTTGGTGTAGCATTTCGGACGGACGGACGGACATACTTAGCCAATTATTTCAATTGATTTAAATAAAAATGTAATTTAGATCTTTTGACCGTTTCTGAGATGAAATTTTGAAATTCTTTTCTATTGAAAACTTTAAAACTTAGGGGAGGAATTTACTTTCGAATTTGGTTAAGACGGACGGACATTTTCAGCTAATTCTGCATGTTTATGAAATTCAAAAGTAAACAAAGTGACAGTTGCAGGGATTCGTTGGTAAATGTGGAAACACAGTTTCTGAATGTTTTTCACAATTTTCTCTGACAAAAATATGGTAAACAATAATAACAAACACACCATTGCGACAATTTCTTTCATCATATGTCACACAATTTGTATTTCTTGATTAAACTCCAAACAGAATTAGTCACACTCGACTGGAGTGTGCCTTGAATTTTAGAATTTTATCACAAGGCCAAGCTCAAAAAAAAACTTGTCCTCTCCCACTAAGTTCCACCACTGCCATCCGCGGATTCTATTGATTTCCCTACAGATTCCTCGCAAACCTAAACCTAGGAGAGATTTAGTTAAGGAGCTTGGGGATTGAACTCTATGCTCCCTTTGTGCGGACAAAGTTAGTCGGGGCTTGGAATTTATCGGGAGGGGAATAATGGAGTCATTTTCTATGTATTTGTACAAGCGTGTAGACTCATGGACTTTCTCTTCTTCTTTTTATGTAAATCCATTTATTATTTGAATCTTTTATTCTCACGAGAAAAATAGAATTCATTTCTTCCTCCTCGGGAATCCCTCAGAAGAAGAGAGCCGAGTCACTTCTATAAAAAAAATCTCATAGACACATTTCCACGGGAAATCAAAGGACGGAAGTGTTTTGGACTCTTTTAGCCCCCCCCCCCACGTTCTCCCTTTGAGTAGTTTGGGGGGGCAATTTTTAGGGCTTTATGGGATCTGCGGGTGAATACATTTCATTTTAATGGATGATGACGGAAACATTTATGGGAGTTGGATGAAGGGAGCAGCTCGGGACTTTACATTTACAAGAATACATGTTTTATAATCATTTCATTTTACGAAATTTACAACTCCAACTCGTCATCCCGGCGGAGTTCAATCATCCCCAGTTTCCGAGTATAGGAATTACTCCAACCGATTTAATTGAAATTCGGGAGCAATGGACAGAATCCTTTATAGTTTATCCTTAACTAGCTATAATACTAGAATATTAATACCAGAAAATTTATAGGATAATGGTAGACACTAGCAACATCATCGGCTCAAGCTCAACTACAATGGCACACTGCAAATCAAAGCTTGGAAAATTCCAGTTGGTTCCATGAATAAATTATATCCCATCCCGAATGGCTTCACAAGAACTAAAGACCCCTCCAAACAACTCAAGGTGACAACACATCTTTTATCCATACAAGCACCCACGGAAAATCTGTAATTGCTTTGGATTTGAAAGGTTGGGCCCGTGGCGGGGGGGGGGGGTTAGTTCCAACAAAATATTTAGCCAATTTAAAGCTTGATCGTTAAATCCAAAAATTCAATATGCAAGTTAAATGTCATGTAACGTTAAAAATCAGGTATGAGTTAATTTAACAATACAACAGATAGTGAATAAATAAAAAACTTAAAAAGCTTAGGGACATGAAATAAAAAAACTATCCGATTCCGATGATTTGAGGAGGTGCAACCGGGTAATCTGAGCCCATGATAAATGGTAATGGAAAGCGATAAAATCCAACAACTCTGTCTACTAACCTGTCGAAAGCGATGGCCATGAGAGAGAAGACGCTGGCACAGATCGACAGCACCGCCACAAACTGCACAAGCTTACAATAAAACTCGCCAAAGGGCCAGTGGCTGGTCAACATGAAGATGAAATTAGGGATGACATTAAGAGTGGAAACCATGGTGTCAGCAATGGACAGGTTGACTAAAAGGTAGTTGGTCACAGTTCTCATCCTCTTGTGTGCGAGGACGATCCAGATCACAATGCTATTCCCCACAGAGGCCACGATGACCATGACGCCGAATAGGATGCACCAAATCAGCTGTCTCCACCAAGGGAGACTTTGAAGGGAGTAGATGGTATCGTCCATCACATCCTCCATATCACCACCACCGACCTCTTCCTCCACAACACTTTCATTACTACAGATCGAGGAATTCATTAGGCTTAATGACACGTTCAGCCAGCAGGATGAAGCTTCTGGAAAGACCATCTCCATCCTTGGGGATGACTTTGAGGATAATCACCTCCACGAATCTGGGAACATAATACAAAAAGAAAGTACCGATAAAGAAAATTTCTTTGAACCAATTAAGACTATAGAAAAGATCCGGGCTTTTTTTATACCCGGGTATCAGGACAGAAATGCTATGGGGCTTCGGGCATACGGTTTGTAGTGTCGACAGATGCATGTTTCTAATTTAAATTCGATGCTCGTATAATTTACAACCTGTTGTAAGTCATTGTCTCCTCTTTTGAAAGACGCTGTCTGTATCGGGTTGGGTTGTGTGGGGCTTAGCCTTGCTTATGCATGTAGGTGGCTATGGAATTGGGCGAACGTACGTGATGTGTTGGATTTACTTAGAAGGACGCGTGACATGTGAGAAATTGGGAGACTTCAAGTATCCCAGCTTCCCTTGTCACTTGTGATTGTGATTACTTTGATGTATCCGGTTTGGAAGGAAAATCGGGTAAAATCCGGAGCGGAGATTTCATTCTGTCTCTCTCTCTCTCTCTGAGGATTTAGCTCAGGATCGACTCTTACTATAAATGACGTGACTAGATAGTAATGAGTTGGGAATGTGATCCGGGAGTTGGTGATTAATCCCGGGTTTTCTCAGAAAGACCTGAGAACGATTTGTCACCCTAGGGGACTTTTCTTCCCGTCCTTACCTCTTCTGGCTTAAGCCGCGTGGAACGACTTGTGAGAATTGAACAGTATGAATTGCCTCCAATCTTCTTGTAATCTCTCCATCAGTTCAAGGACTTGGGTAATCTATAAACAATTATAGTCCACCTCCGTTCTAAATATTGACTTATCTTGGGGAGGAGGGTCAGGGGGTATTCGTTTTCGAATCAGGCTTGAAGGGTTTCGGATATTATTTGGATTTCTAAGGTTCAGAGAGGGGTCGGGATAATTTGTAGGATTTATATTTTTTTAATGACGTGGGATTTATGTCATCAAAAAGAAATCATGCCACCCCTTGACAGCAAGTCTTTAGGAATCCATGACAGACACATTAGTCACAAAGTTTTAGGAACATGTAATAAAACTACGCTGGAGCTTTTATATGGTTTTTTCCCTCTTATTTTCAAGCCCCACCGGGTCTCATTCATTTAGTTGGAAATCAGTCAAAGTTTTGACTTTCTTTATTTGCCAGACTTTTACAAATACTTTGGAAAGAAAGAATGGACGTGACAGATGGTTTCCAGTGGTCGGAGATGGGAGCTATTATTCACCTATTCAAGGTAGGCACTATAGGCACATTGGCCTCGGCTTTTAGACACTTAACATTTACAAGGATGAAGAAAGCACCTTTTTTTTGTGTACAACAACTTAGAAAACATTTACTTCACTATCATGACCGTTTTAGGTGCTCCCTGCCCACTTTTAAACTACAAGGGACCAGGGGACCCTTGAATTCTTATAAATTGGAGGTTCATCTGTCCCATTTTGAACTAGAGGATCCCTAGCCCCATTTTGAACTCGAAATTCCCCTGCCCCTTTTAAAAATACAAGTTGCCCTGTCCCCTTTTAAACTAGAGGTTGCCCTACCCCTATTTAAACCAGAATGTCAATGCCCCCCTTGCCCCCTTTTAAACCATAAACCAGAGTGTCCATGCCCCCTTGAATAAGAGTGTCCGTCTTCTGCCCCCATTTCCCCTTTAAGGGAGATGCCCCTACCCCCTCCGCCTCTTTGAGGACAAGGGGAAATTAAATTTCCCCCTCAATGTTCCCCATACTGGGATTTCAAGTTGCGAGTAAGTTAGGATACAAAAGTATTGTTCAATCATCGACCCTTTCGTAGTTCAGGTTGACTTTTGAAAGGAACTACACGCACACCAAAGTGCCATGGAAGCATCTTATATTAGCTCTCTGCTCTTCTTCCCCGAACTTTCTTACATTCAGCTACAGAGAGTCCCTAGAACCAATTTAAAACTACTCCAATGCCCCAAAGAGAAGACAAGTGTTTGAGAAAATTATTGAACCTATGCGTCTATTCCAAGGTATTTTGAATCCCCAGGTGCAATGAATCCCAGGAATCTCGACTAAAACCATAGGAAATTAGTTGTAACAATAAGTTTAACATTTGGGAACACATGTTATTGGAACAAGCTCCACACATCTCCAGGAAATGGGGAAGGAGTGGGTGTGGGGAAATGAGACCTATTGGCCCGTGCCACTTATCACATCACGCCAGACATTTCTAATCCAATCCCCCGTTGTTTTGTTTTCAGTTGTAGAAAGACCGAGTTGAGGAATCCCCATTCTTAGAAACGTACCCAAATATACACAACACACTCCGATGTGCCCTTGCGACAAACGAACCGTCAATAGCTCAATTTTTCCTCCATATCTAAAACCCGGGTTGTGGAATTTAATATAATGCCCGGAGCTGTCCTACCGGCCTCGTCCTCTATAGCCTTAGTACACTCTGAAAACGCCGTTTCTTGGCCAAAAAGTTGAAGAGGACTCTTGATCTATCAACACTCACACACACACACGTACACTGCACATACCAGTACATAAAGAATAGGGAGGTATTGCCCGAAAAATAAAATCCATACTGCTCTTGGTCCAAAGCTATTGCCAAGGGTCTCCTTTGACAGAAGTAATTACACAAGCGTCTCCCTTCATACGGTTTTTTCGGTATAGACTCGTCTTAGATAAATAATAGGGGATTTATGGCCTTCAGCTGCCTCCCCGACATAATAAAATGTCTCGGGGTTTAGCTAAATAAGGAGCTATTCATATTCCTTGTTCAACGTAGTCAGCAAGTCAACCTAAGCCCCATCGGGTATTTTGTTGCGGGGACAAGCCGGAGGGTGGTGGAAAAATAATTACAAATATTATTCACCACCGTATTGTGAAGAGTTGGATTTATTCTGAGGTCCAGTCCAGTGATAAATGAACTGTGAACTCAATCTAATTACTCGTTGCTATAATGAGTCATTTGTAATTATAATCTCGAATGATACGAGAGACTAGAGGGTTGGGCAGTGGGACTTGGGGACACAACTTGAGTCGCATATTTTTCTAGCGTGGATTGGCAAATGACATGTTGTAAAGTTATTGTTGATCATTGATGTCAATAGGGAAAATACCCGGGTAGTGTGGTGGGGATTTTGTTTGCTGTGAAACCAGATATTTCACAGACTTCCTAGAGAAGACCGGGGTGGACTGGTCTGTAGTAGAGGAGATTAATAGGATAGACCTTTTCCACAAGGCCATGAAATATGAAATCATATAAAATTTCTCAGGATGGTCTGCTCTTTCGCAAAACATAAGGTTTTTTTGTTGAATCTACATATTAATATAAAATGTTTGATTGTAATCATTTGTATCAACTCTTCCGAGTCCCAAGAAGATTTCAGACCCAGTTGTCAAAAAAACAGTATGGGCTTTTTTAGGGAAAACCAGCGAAACATAATACATAATTATCAGGTTTAATGAAGCGGGTAGAGTTACCAAGTATTTCTGTGTGACATATGAAAATGAAACCCGGGCTTTCACGTTTTCTTTGAAGGCCAGTGGGACTGAGAGAAAAAATTAAAATTCCCCTCGAATTACGCAATGCTAATTAGGCTCCCATTTCTCACATCATTAAACTGGACAAATTATTCCTATTTCTGGGAAATTATCACCTCAATCTGATTATTTCATCATCGGCTTAAGTTCAAATTATAAACAATGCCTTGGGTGATACTAAAGAAAAGCATATGAGCCTACCATCAAATCCCATCAAATACGATGAGACAAAACTTAAAACCCTTAGACCTTGAAAGACACTAAAGACAAGTCGAGGCAGTTGAAAAGACATAATCTATAGAGCCTTACTTATCAACAATGAGACAGACCAGGTCGCAGTTGCAAATAAATTTAGACAATAGGGATTAGTGGCCATTGTTGCTAGTCCCACTAAGATAACTCCTCAACGCACAGATGGATTTCAAAAGGACTCGTAATCCAATCTTCAGACACGGGAGCACAATGAGCAATTAAGGGCTGTCTTGAATTTTCATGGAGTTCCAGGGACTCTCCCATGACTCTCCTGACATCCTCAACTTATACAAGAGAGACAAGAAGAGAGTTAGATTAGCGGAGGAAGGGCTTGCAGACGAAAATGGGAACAAACAACAGAGTACAGCCAAACCTTTCCAAATAGTACTCCATCACATCTGAAAACCCGGGTACGGGCAATATTCCAAAAAAATCCAAATCAGTATTAGCCAAAAGTTGTTATCCAAAAAGGTAAATCATTCGTTTAGGGATATTGACCTACAGCCATTTGAACTAAGGGCAGAGTTGAGGCCTTGAAGAGCTTATAGAATTTATCAAGTCCCTAGTGGGAAGTTATTGATGCTGGACTCTAGCCTGGAGGTGTCAAGGAAAAGGGGGCCTGCTGTATCCTCTTGTATCCAAGTCTTGGAAAGTTTTGGCTAGGGAATGCACACAAACTGAATTTGGAATACAAAATGAGAGTGTAAACTTGATTAAGAAGTGGGATAAAACGGGATGAACAAGACGTTTGGAGAAGATAGGGCTGGAGGGATATGGGGAAAGAAGTGGATCCCTTTTATCTATTTAAGGAGACAGTTCCTGGAGACAGATAATCTTTGACAGGGTGCTCCAGGCGGAGTTGATTTCCAGGAAATTTTAATCCTCTCATCTTGGAATCGGAAATTTGGACCGAGTGTTCCAAATATATTTAAAATTAAATCATTTGTCCCACGGATTCCCGAAACTGTCAACTACATTCAGTGCACAGCACACACAATTTTTTTTTCTTCCCTTTGTGGCCCAAAAAGTTTTTCAAGTTCAATCCATCTCAACTATCTCAACTTCCTCAGGCTCTAAAGGCAGCTTTCAAAGTTTATTTATAAGTTTATTTCGAGAAGGCTCAGGTAACACTGCCTCCAAAAATACACTTCACTACTTCCAATAAATATCCCTTATTTCTTGTACAAATTTTAAGGGGGGGCCTTCGGTAAGACAATTCCAAACTGCCTGATCAAGAGGTGCTCCATTAATTACAACGGACACCTTTCTAAGTAACTTGACGCATATCTCAAGTCCCCCATCAGGACGAGCTACCTCATGCCGGAATAGTAGAGGAGCCTTAAAGATTTGGACAAGTCCTCCACAAGACAGTAATAATATGTAGGACAATAGCTTGGCTCTAATTTTAATATTTGATGACGTGAGCCAAGTGCTCTTGACTTGTCCCAACTCTCTAAGTGTCCACAGTGGTTCCCTAGAGTTCATAGCCTCTCAGTCCTTGTGACTTGGAACTCATGGAAGGAAGAAAGGGTACTTGATTATGCCCCCAAAAATCTCCTTCATTAGTCCTATTCAATACTTTGCATTTTTATTCAATTATTT
Organism: Agrenia bidenticulata; assembly: GCA_034694785.1. Taxonomy (NCBI): domain Eukaryota; kingdom Metazoa; phylum Arthropoda; class Collembola; order Entomobryomorpha; family Isotomidae; genus Agrenia; species Agrenia bidenticulata. The sequence goes on along the minus strand of JAQFYM010000817.1, from coordinate 20,045 downwards.
CTACAGAGAATCTCTCCCTTTTTTCCCTGAAGCTGAGCGAGGAATTTCCGAGCTTTAAATCGACTCTTTAAATCGACTCTTTGACATTTTTTTCTCTCTCTCTCTCTAAATGATCGTATCTTTACTTTGTAATTTTGAATTAGAAATTCCCAACTCTCTTCCTCAGGTTATAAATGTAAAATCAAAAAGTTGGAGAGAGGAGTGATTTTGAATGTCATGTCATTGAGTTTGGAGAATTAAATTTAGAAGGGAAGAAAGTAGTAAAGTACTATGTTATTCTATCTTACATAGTCGAGTCCCAGAAGAGGAATTTTCCCCCTTATCAAAATGATAGAGTCTTTTACTTTTACACTTTTATTATGAGCTGATATACCTTGGATTTGATTTCTTGGAGGAGAAGAGATTGAGAGCCACGAGGGAAATCAGACTGAGGTAGACTCAAGACTCTTTTTTTTTTTTGCTAAATGTTTCCACACTCTTGGAAAGGACGGGGGGGGGGGCTGGAAGCTCTAAATTGTTTATTAAATTTGATAGACACTTTCATACAGGCAGGTTGGGTTTTGAAGGAATTTATTAGAAATCAACAACTAGGGCTTTTGACTCATGTTTAAAAACCAATGATGGTATTTTAGCCATGTATATTTCTCAGAAGGCTGCTCTTGAGTGATAAGCGTGAAAGGAAATCCTCAAGTGGAGCAGAGATAAGAGACATAATAGGGAGGTTGTGCTACAGTGATTTTTGGCTTCTGATTGGCACTGTAGCAATACTCTTAACATTGACACTGTCATGATCAGAAGCCAAAAATTACTGTAGCACAGTCTCCATTTTTTTATGAAGAGCTTTTTAATAAAACGTTCTAAACAACAGGATATCAAGACAGGCTGATATTTTGCTAATATAAATAACGAACCGATGCTAGTCAAATTTGTTGACTGCAAAAAAAAACAATTTTCTAGGACATTGAAGCAAAAAAACAATAGAGATAAACAATCTTTTTGAGACTATATGATGAAAAATAAAACAATTCCCTTTGACATAGTAAATTAATAAGTGCGTCTCACATAAATTTCCGTGCCAATTTGGCTTCCCTTCAAGGCCAAAGCAGATCCAAATTAATACCAAAGATATGATAATTATAATAAGAAATTGTTCTCAAATCCTCCTGCAAACCCAAGCTAGTCTGGTAGTGATTATATATTTATAACTACATTAAATACTTAATCTTAATTCACTTCCCTTTAAAAATGTACAAGCTAGAATGTTCATTAACAACCTAGAATGGCTAGAATCTTATTCTTCCTTCTCACAAAGATTACAAGAGATTCTAAAACCGAAAGACACTGCTAAAACCAGCATACTTAAATTACTACCAGCTTGTCTTCTAAGAACAATCTCCTCCATTCAACACTCCAACTAAAGTGAATCCGACTTTGGGAAAACTCTCAAAGTCTAAAGGAGCAGCTTGTCCATTATGAAGCCGCGGGCCGGGTAACTTTCGGATTTAGCATCAATGAAACGGGAGCCAGCAAGCTGGGTAAAACCTCTTAAGATAAATCCAAAGAAACACAAGACACGCCAAGTTCAACAACTATTACAACAAATTGTCACATCCAACACTTAAGGGTCCAGGGTGGCAGAAAGTACAAACTAAATGCTTTCTACAACCCAAGTCCCGGAGGGCTCGTTATTTTTTCCCAAAGACAAAAGTCCACCAGGATTCCTTGTGGTCATTTCATTAGACTTGCTGGAAAAATTTTGAAAACAACTTCCGAGCACGTCTTCAAATCAACTGGAACAATCAACTTTCCGAGGGTCCTTGGAACTTTTGAATCATAATAATCGACGGAGACTGTTGTTTTTTTCCTAGGCTATTTGAAGGAGGGAGATAAAGATGGAAATTATGAGACTTGATGGGAGGTGATTTTGAGATTGGGTGGGATGAGTTATTGCAAATTGGAAATTCGAAGATGCTTCAAGACCTCACATAGAAATGAATACACGTACGCGTATCTGAGTGTGAGAATCCTTCTTTCTTTTTGAATAAAGAATATAAGAATAGCTTTCCCATAGTTATACAAATTTTTAAAGGGGAATGATCGGTATGAGTTACACGATATGCACCACTTCAAAGAGATTGATATTCGAATCGCTGATGATTGGGAACTAAGGTTTTTTTTAAAATTCTTTCTATTTCGGAATTAAATGGGTTGGACTATATTGTTTTTTAAATTAAAGCTTCCTGTCCCCCAGAGCTTCATTTCCGACCAGTTCTTCAAAACTTTTGAGGAAAGCTTAGTACATTAAAAATATACGATGCGATTATTAAAAGTTTAAGATCTTCTAGAAATTCCTCTCCGTTCTTGCCCAAGTTGAACTAAGCCCAAGAATCTCACATTTATTGATCGACCCAGAAGGCCAAAGGACTGAACTGAGTCGAACTGACCTTATCGGAATGTTCGAAAACAAGCAGACCAGAAGGGATTACACCATCAAGTACACGAGTCAATCCAGACTAGCCAGAACAAGCTCAAAGCTGGACAAGGACCTTGTGCTTCTACTCCAGCTCTTTTTATACTACACTTTTTGGCTGGAATCCCATAGCCCGGCCTTCAATGTCATAATGACACATCTCGACCATGAAATGCAAGAGGCCAGAAGTTGATGAGCAAATATTTATCAAAATTACCAAATGTGCTGTAAACTCTAAGGGGATGCTTAGGAGATGCTTTTAAATTGATTCAGTCCGCCCAAGGGCCTGAAGGACTCAATATTATTTGCCATCCCATCGGCCCTTTCATTATCCTCTAGAGAGATGGGATGTAGATGATGTTTGTCTTAATTAGTCCCTGCTATCTGAGTGTCTCCATCTCCATATTATATGAATAATTTAAAACTTGTTAATTAATGGGAGCGGAGAGCTTGTGTCGAGATGAGCTCCCTTCAAAGCTGATACACAATCAACTAGGCTTATTCAATTAGATTTATCGAAACGGCCTCATCGGGCTCTTCAGTCCTGAGTAGTTGGAGTTGTGCTAGATCATTAGAAAACATGTACAGAGTCTCATTTCTTTACACTCGGACAAGTTTGCAGAGTTTTCAAATTCTTGAGCTAATAATTGTATGATTGGACTAGGCCCGTTCATGGGCTAGTATTGATAAGGACCTTCTTGAAAGTCAAGGGTTGATTTTATCGACAGTGGGATTGTTATGTGTCTGCCCTAAGCTATGTAGTCAAGTAAATGGAATGGGCTGTATAGCTTTGAAATCGGTCCAAAGTTATTGAGAAATAGGGAAACGAATCAAGATACAAACATTTTAAAGGAGTTATAGAGTAGATTGAACTAGGATAAGTTCGTAAATGGGCTACTATTGATAAGGACCTTCTCGAGGGCCGATTTTATCGACAGTGCTAATGATACATTTCGGACCTGCCTAGTCAAGTAAATAGGACAAGCTATTCAGCTTTAAAATCTGTCCTGTAGTTACGGAGGGGTAGTTAGACAGACAGACAGACAGAAATTTTTCAGCGAATTATAGATTAGATAAGGTAACGTGAAAGTATATTTTATGCTGACTTATTGTTTACTCGGTTTTGGGAAATTGTGTAGCTAGAAACATGGGAGGTGAAATTGGAATGAGTCGTAAAGTTTTGAGAAGGGAATTAATTAAATTTAAATGACATGATGTTTGAGGAAGATGGGATCCTTGGAAGAGCGGATTCTCATTTCAAGAATAATGATCTTTGCAATGATTTAAGCAATCACTTGGGCTAAGGGACTAAACTACATAGATAGCTACTTCAATTCAAGTGAGCTTCTGGCCCGAGCCAGGGCTTATGGGATCACCTTGTCTGTCTGTCTGTTCGCAGGCTATAACTCTTTTCTAACTTGTCCGGGGGTTGAGATGTGAAATGAAAACCCGTTGGGGTCCTAATGCCTATGGTTTATATAAGGGAAACTTTTATGATGAAGCGATGCTTAGGCTTTTAACGACTTGTAAGTGGTAATTGCGATCGATTGCTTCTAAATTAGAATACCAGGTCATAAAAATTGGCTAGCTTGTTTCTGTTTTATGGGAATTGGCTTAGATGGATTGCTTACAAGGGTTTTTTCTATGATTGAGAATTAAAGTTTCAAGTTGTTAAAAGGAACGAAAAGTAAACTTATTCTAACAATAAGACATAAGTTAAACGAAGCGAGACAGTCCTAATGTATAATTTCGATAAAATGTCTGTACGCTTCATTACAGTTCCAAAACTACTAGCCCAATGTTACAACTCCATAGCTCTTCCAATTAGCAAAGCAAGACTAAGAAGGACAGAGATATGTTCATGAGGCTGCGGAGAAAATCGACGCTTGATCTTCAACAACATCATAGTTCCTTATTATTAGTGACTCATTAATAGTAGTGGCCCATTAGTGGGCCTGTAGACGCCAAGTAAAGTATAACAATTTATATTTACATTTCAGTATCATTTTCCTTTTCAACTCTTGCCTATGGCTTCAATACTAATTCCCAATTTTTTCGGCTATTATTCGCTAATTTAAAATGAAAAACTTTTGGCGTCCCCTACAAAAGCTCCTCAGGCTTGAAATAGCATTCCAAATATTTACATTTCCAAGTATTAAGCTAATGGAATGTCAAAAGGTCAAAAGCCTATTTATTTTTAACTACAAAAATTGCTCTTTAAAATGTTTAAAAAAACATCCATCCTCTCTCGTTAAGATACGAAAAATGATCCCAACATCCCAACATCAAATCCAACCATGTCATCCATCCAAAACAAAACAAATCCATCTCCTCCTCTCCAATCTTAAACCGAATCCCACCCGACACATCCTTCCAAACTCACCTACCGTCTTGAGCAATCCACCAAATGTCAACAATGTGTCGAAAAAAACTCGTATTTAAACCCCTAGTGTCATCAACTGTCAAATCCTAGTTCAGAGGTGACAACACGAACCCTTGTAGTGCACTTGCCCAAGATATCCAGACTCTTGTCACTACTGCCCTAACTCAAACATCTCCTACCTGACCTGCCACGTTCGATTTAGAATGTCGTGTTCCATAATCTCGTCCTTCGCCCATACTAAGGGCCCTAGGGACCACGACCACTTGCCTTCAAGTTGCTCAGCTGTAGAGTTGGAAATCGATCAAGTCTCTATGGATTCTTACGTACACAAGCTGTAATCTAAAAAGCATCAGCTATCAACCCTCCAGGCCCTTGACATATGTACTGACAACGTCTTTCCATTTCGGTGTGTGTTATATAGGCTGGTAGATTGGGGTTTTTTTTTTTGATTTTTCAAAGTTCAGTCGAGTAGATGTTGAGGAAGTATGTAAGTGAGAGGGGCTTTCGTACCTTTGAGAAGAAGGTAGGATAGACGTCATGGTCTTATCTATTGGATACCCGGATGAAAGGGTTCAACTTCTCGAAAGCTCTTAGCACATTTCAGACACTTTCATTTCTCTCGTTTCGAGCAACTCGGTAAATTATGTGCGGTTGAAGTATTCGACTTTTGTGAGGGATAAAGTTTTTGTGGGCTTGATTTTTTTTCTATTGGAGGGAGGTTGGCTGATGGAATATCATTATGTTGTAGAGTAGTGTGTACTTGAAGTGTATGACAAGTTTGTGAGGACTGTGGTTCTACGTTTTTACGATCTATGTTTTTCCTTCGGGGTTTGCGGGGGACGTCAGAAGAGTGAAATCGGAAATAGGAATTTTGAACGGGGAGATTGAACAATGGGAAAATTTTGGTAGATGAGGATATTTCGAAACTTTCGATTTTTTTATAGTTTTTTAAATTGTGGTACAAGACCGGAAGTTGGAATTTTCTAGCTTAATTTCCTAGTTCTACTAAAGCTGGATTTATACTTGTAATTTATTTTTCACTTTCTGTATCTTACTCGTGTTAAAACAAGACTGAAATAAATACAGGTATCGATAAGACCAGCGAAAGTACAAGTACAAATATAAAGCCTGACTGACCTTGTATTAATCAACAGTTAATTACAAATGGTAAACAACAAAGAGTAATTAAAAGTTGGTCTCAACCCTTTCAAAGAAACTAAAAGACCAAGTAACCCAAACCGGAAAGTCCAATTAAATCCAACCCGTTCAACAAAATCTAATAATGTCACAACAATAACTTAACCCTGTAGACCAACTCCCTCACCCTTCTCACATTCTAAAAGCTCCTATCCTCCATCCCATCCTTCGGCTAAAAATATCCTGGCCAAAAAGAAAATCCCAACTCCCCCAACTCTACACGAATGTAAAAAATGTGGAGAAAGTCCGCCTGGACATTGACATACTCTCTAACACTCCGCGCTAGATAAGCAACAGAGGGTTCATTCACACAGTCCATTAATCTACTACAATAGCCATATGCATATATCCACCACACCCACCCCTCTCAATCCTCCACACACTTCTGGGAAACCTTTTGGAACTTGTCGGCCAAGGGGAAAATCTACTTCCCTTTACATTCTCCAGTCAAAGGGAGATCCAGTTCTTTTCATGCTAGTGGCAACAATGGGCCCTTTCAGTACTCTCCAGTGAGTCTCCAGCTCCAACTTGTAGTTTCCAGCACTCATCATCCAGCTGACTGCATCATCCCCACTCGATAAGCACGTAGTCTTTTAGAATTGCAAAACTCTATTGTCATCCTCATCCTCATTACAGAATCATAAGGATGCTTCAGCCTCATTTCATAGTAGTATCACTTTCACTTTTCATATCTTACTAATGCTTATTAAAAAATGTTCAATCCAGCACGGGTAAGACACTATAAAAGAGGCACTATAGGCATATGATAATAAATTTTTTTTAAACATGCCCAAGCTATGGAAATCTAGAGTTGGATTAAATATTCCGAATATTTCCAAGGCTATAGAGGTTAAAGAAATAGTAGTGAGATGATATGGTGTGGGTTTTGACTTTGGATGTAGTTGCAAGTAGTTTCCAGAGGATCTGGATATGTATTCTTTAGAGAGTGAATGCGGTTGTAATTATCGATTGGACAACAAAGAGATTGTTTGAGGGAGAGCTTTTGAATAACTTCTTTCCATGCTTTGTGCAGCTTTGTAATAGAGCACGTGGACTGTGGAGAGATTTCGAAAAATTTGTCAATCTATTTGTCCAATTGTAATAGTAATGGTGGATTGAGTTTCAAAAGGAATTGAGAGCCTCTCTGATTGTGTGGCTAACAAGAAGGACAACGAGCTACTTTACATTAGTGCATTCAAGTACATAGGAATATTTGTAATGGAGACTGTAGTGTTGCCAAGGCAGCCCCTTTTGATGGATTGGGAATTTTAAAAACAAGTGAATTCTCAATTGTCTAGATGGAACATTTGGGGAAAGGTAAGGAAAAGGAGTCAATTTACAATTTAATTTTCAGAAAATAATGGAGTTTCCAACAAGTGATATTTGGATTTTTAAAGGGAGTGTTGGGGTTTTAAGAAATCATGTTCATTCATATTTTTACAGGATGTGAAATGAAGAATATTTCAAAGTTAAAGTTAATGAATTGTGTTTCTTCAGATGTGAACTGGTGAATGGGTACAATTAGATGGTAGAGAATTTTAAGATATGTTCAATGCACTTATTGGAACATTAAATTGGCAACGACATTTTTCCCCTTCAAGTTTCAAATAGTAGTAGCAAATTAGTTCAACTCGAGTCAGAAGTAGAGAGTCACTTTCCGCTACAGAAATTCACATCAATCAATTAGGTTAAAAAGCCCTTTTGAGCTAAAACAAAAAGATTTCGAAAACGTCTGATTGCCAGCATTTCCGAGCATATCAATCAATCAATCAATCAATCAATCAAAGAGTATCCTACTCTTGTAAATGAAAAGTATTTGTGACACGAGTAAGATACATTTAAAGCCTGATGAACAGTAAACACGTGAAGTTTAATTGAGGCATATCCGTCTTGCTTTTACCTACTAAATTGGTCCACTATAATAGTAATGAACGAGTAGTGAAACAGACAGACAGACATTCTAGGGAAGTATAGAGCCGATTGATTTCATCTAATTATACAAATATTCATACTTCCAAACCTGTTTCCACTCTTCATTGCCCCCTCTAATTTTTTTTGAAAATTCAACAGAATTTCAACATTCATACAAGGCTTCAATTGTCAAGTTAAAAGAAACACTTGTAATGTCATCCGACAGTTTGCCACAATAGGTTCCCGACTAAATCCGGATTTAGAGTTAAGTCTAAGCTTTCCAGCTCTTCAATATGCGAGCACAATAGAAGAGATCTCCTCCGCCTCTCACAAAAGCATATCAAATTATCCTCTACTCTCACAACTCCAAACGAGATCAAGATTATTAAATACCCTTTGACAAGACTCCCTTCCTTTGAACCTAGATTCGAAAAAACATTGAGCTTTTGGGTAAACTAATGATCCACCAGGATAGAAACGCAACCCACCCGGGCTTGTTTAGCATCTCGGAGAAAGCTCCTGTATTAAATCTCTCATTTCAAGTCCGGGAAACGGGCAACTAAAAAATACCCAATCCTCTTCCCAACCTATCGCAATGTACACAGAACATTTATAACCAGCACATTCATAAAGCCCTCTGCCATAGCAATAGATTATTTCCTAGCTTTCAAAAAATCCCTACCGAACGACTCCAGCATTTCCACCTCCATCCATCCAATCAAACTATCAACCATGCAAAAGCGGCATCCTTTTTATCTCCCACCACCTCCAATAAAAAATCAAACTACCTGGATGCACCTAATAAAATAAAAAAAGTGCTCACACTAGCTCAGAGAGCCTGTTGGACTTATTAAATTTAAGATTGGTAAGGGAACACTATATATGAGATGAGATAGCCCCTTAGAACAAGTAGGCCTTTAGATCTGAGAAGCCGTGCATGGCTTCCTTTATACACCCACACGAACAGTGTGCAGTGGGATGTGCTAATATGATCAACCTAATAATCCGCCCCCGAAAATCCCTTTCAGACTTTCAGAATTCCATCATAATCAAAGCATACCTCAAGGAAACAGGGGGCCCTTACTCCCCACGGCTCCAGTAGCTACTGGCTATGCCTAGTGGGAATTAGTTCCAGGGAAAGTAACTATCCAGCTATTTAATACTATTAAGAGATAGCTAAGAAAAGGTAAACAGCACTCTCTGTCAATCCCCCTGGAAGGCAACCCAGTTGGCCTTGCTTCTGGCTTCTACTGGAGGCTGTGTACCTCATTGTGACTTTGAGCTGAATGCGGAAGATGAACTATCAACTCGTATTATCATGACTTTCCCAGGGAGAGACGGTAATTGTTAATGACGGGTACTAATAGCTTGAGCGGGGAAGAGCCCCCTGGACTATTTGTGCTCCGTAGAATCGAATAGTGGATATCAAAAATAAGACTATTCCCTTCTTAAGGGGTCCAAAGAAGTTGATTTATTTTGACTCAAACGATGAGAAGCTCGTGGGAGAAAGTGCTCCGACTTCATGTCCAATATTTCTTAATCTCTTTGGAGCTTGTTCATGTCAGGGATATTTTGGCTGTTTCATCCGACAGGGTTATTGATTGCCGATACTGGGGGCCAGTGTTAATCAATACTTATAAAAGTAGATGCTGTGTACAACTACAATTACTTAACTGACTGACACAACCGGACAATTAAGCTTTGAGCAATCTTTGAGCAATTGGCTCTTATGTATTTTAGAGTTTTTAGGTCTTTACTCATGAGCTTACAATACCGTCAAACGTACCGTCAAAGTCAAAGCCGACAAAATTCTAGCTAGAACGAGCTTATATAACTTATAAAACATGATCTACATGTAATCCCATGTAATTACATATAAATTATTAAACTATTTTAAGAAATGATTTTAAGCCTGTTACCTAACGAGAGGGGACTTAATTCATTATGTCAAGATTCGGATATTCGCGAATTGGGTGTGGGTGACTGACTTCGTGGTCCTTTGAAACTGAGGAGATTATATTCTCCTTTATAGGATGATGAGACTAATTGAATTGAATTGAAGATGATAAGGAGTTTTCATGCAAATCTCAACTGTTGTCAGTCGAGCCTAATAATATGTCAACTTTTTCCCCATTTAAAAAGTAGCATATAGTTGTGTAGTCTGTAGCCAACGGCTTATAAAGCTCAAAGCTATTCTACCCTCCGAGAAGCCTGAGTTTGACTTTGAACGCTGGAGGGTGGATTTATAGTTTTTTCCTTAAGAAAGCTCAATAGTCAACCACAACGTCCACGAAGGTTCAAACGGGGATTTAAAAGCCCCCTTCTCCCTTTGTGGGGGGACTGTGATAGGGAAATCTGGTCTTAAAACATCATTCATTATTTATAAGTCGGGATAATAATAATTGTGTGTATAATCGGATGTACATGTATGGCTTGTGGTGTTACAGTTTACCCCGAACTTCCTATTCTATGAAACGGGGCTAGACAAATTGTTAAGCATAATAATTTACAATACTTCCTGTTCTCACAATTAAATTAATCAACTGTTTTGTTTTGTTTGTAGAATCCTTAATTAAATATTAAATCATTTGAAAATAATTACCTGAGAAGAATAGAACGGATCCACAGCTCGAAACCACAGAAGCCAAACGTACTCTTTCAAAAGTTATCCACCACCTAGTTCTAGTTCATATGTGGATTTCTAGCGAAAACTAAAATTCCGAACAGTATGGGACACTCTGAGACAAGAATATGCAAGAAAGTCTTCGTTTCCCCCAAAAGGAAAGTCCTCTCCATATTCCCAACACACAAACTCACTTCTCTCCAAAGTACCGAGCCAAAAAAGTTCTCACACCACCAACAAGTCTCAAACTTTCCACTTGCCTTAAAAAATACTTTAAACAACTCTGAGAGCCCCTTAATTATTTACAGGGATGACGTAGGACGAGCTTCTACTACAGGGTACAATTAGTCAACTCTGACGAGATCAACTTGTCCCCACTCTTAGTTTTTGTCCACATTAGGTTCCAGTAACTCAGGAGCTATTTTTATTTTTATGATTTCTTGAAGTGTCAGAGCGTCGATAAAGTTGCCGATAAAGTTGTCGATAAAGTTGTCGATAAAGTTGTGGACAAAGTTGTGGACAAGTCGTTGAAAGGGCGACAGAGAGAGAGAAAGATAGAGTAGTGGAATCCAATAGGGCTCGCAAGGCTCTGAGTAAAGTAAAGACGGATTTAGCGGAGAAAGTTGATGTGAAATGTAAGAGGGAGTAGGGGCCGATGCGCCGGAGCTTCTCAACATTTCACAGGGAGAAAGTTATTAGTTCACCTCGGCGTATTTTATTCAACAACCTTCTCTCTCCTTATCACCATAATCTGATTATTATTATTATTATTATTATTGTTATACGCATTATACAAGGTGCTTCACGAACAATTGCACCCTTTTAAAATTTAAAATCTCAACATCTTTTCCACACAGTCATGTACCCTTAATTCATAGCTATACCTTATAGCTACTACTCTAAGGCTGGATCTACACTTGTACTTTCTCTAATAATGTTTTGACTTTTACCATACCCATGTTAATTTTTATTTTTTTAACATGAGTAAGATAGAAAAAGTAAAAGAGAAAATACAGGCATAAGCCGAACTTAACTTAAAAACTTTCTTTCAAATAATCCAGTATACAAAATAAACCTATTCAATTTTGAGAGGAAACTTGGGAAACATCATAAATATTATGGAAGCATCGATGATAACATTGGCAAGCCTGGAATGTTCCCGTATTCCTCTTATCTCACGCATTATCACATAATAATGCAAGAAAATTGCCCATCAATGTTTGAGTTAGACTATTAGTGATTAAAATAAGCTTTCATCATTGAGATTTTTGCTTTTCAAAGGGTGGAGTTATTCGTGAAGCACCCTGCTTGTGTATACATCATGTGTGAAAATGTGAATCTAGATTTCAGCCTTGCAGATTATAGAGTGAGGGAGTAGTGGGTATTTGTTAGATAGTTTTGTTAGTACCAATAGCCTAGTTCTTAGATTCGAACCCGAGGACCCGTGGGGGCTGTTTTTATAAACTGGAGGATGCAGAGAGATGTGAATGCATGTGGATATAGTTATATAGGGCCGTGTGGAGATTATGACTTGAAGGGATTTGATTGGAAAGTTGTATAAGTTTATTGAAATCAATTTGGTGGGTAGAAGTAGCAATGGTTTTATGCATGGAGTTTATAAGCTCTGTGGGCTTGGGATAAAGTTTGCTTTCATCAACCAGTTTTGTTAAATTACATTTTATACAAGAAGATTTAAAATTAATATCAACTTATTCTAAACCAAATTCTTTGGTATTTGGATACAAGTTTTAAAAAATTATCAGAGTAAAATACAGTTTAAAATTTATAACTAGTTTAAAAAATCGGTAAAGTTTTCAGTTTTTTTAATCCAAGATACGCCGGGTTTATTGTTCTACAAACTTTCTTTTCCCCGTCTAATGACGGCATCGAATTGATGTTTTTTTTAACATGTTTAAGATACAAAAAGTAAAATTAAAAGTGAAAATATAAATCCAACTAGATCGGACATGCATATTTTTGAGATTGTTTTGTAGTAATTATTTTTAGTATTATCTGTCAAGAATACAAGCCAGACTTGATCCTATCCTTTCCACTTTCAGCCCAAAACTCTCATACACTCAGAACTACAATCCAAATACTAAGAATAGGCCAATAAATCGAAAACTATAACGACCACCTCCCCAAGAGAGACCAATTTCCCATCTCGTAAAATAAAAAAAGGGAGTCTCCCTTAATTTGAGCAAATGCATTCCTCTTCCATCCCAAAGACCAAAACTAACTAGCCCATTCCACTCCATAGTAAAAAACAATCTATCCAACTTGAGTACTAAATGAACCTATTCTCCCAACTACTAAAAAAAACTAGACAGAGTCAATAGTTAGAACGATTTACATATTTGACTGAGGACAGATGAGTCGAGGATATCTCAACTGTGTCATGTCCCCTTAAATTAAGACACCCCCTCAGCATTTGCAAGTAAAAATAAAAAGCAAGAGAATGAATTACCATGTCCCTCCAGGCTAGAATAGACACTGGCTCCTCCAGTCTCCTCAACAGCCTCTCCAGCCTGGAGACTCCAGGGTTTTGGAAACATTTTGAAAGGACTAGAGTCCATAGACTCTTAAGCCCGTAAATCAAGACAGAGTAATTAAAAACGTCAAAGACTCCAGAAGAGTCTCTCTAAGAATTCTAAGATATTCATTGATCCTTGTAAATGTCAGGGGATAGTTGGTATTTGGAGAGAGGGAGGCCGTAAGGATCTTCTCAAGACCTGGTTAGATCCTACCCGGGTGAAATTACTTCACGGATCGAGGACCCCCCTCCCCCCGGGTCTATGAGGAGAGAATTAAATGTCAATTTTGCTGCAGATGATGATAATTATCAGCTGTTAACATAATATTAACGTTTCCCTTGTCTTATCCCTCAAATGGTCGGGTTCGGTTTTAGTAAGATGGTGGTGGGGTCACCATAGGGTGTATTGCTGTTACTACTACGGGGTGGGAGGGCTAATGGACAATTTCCTCTCTCAATCCTCGTCCAATTAATCCGGCTTAATTACCTAAAGCTTTTAAGCTAAGCTTGGTCCTAATTTCTCCTTGTGGTAACTGATACCCCCTTGAATGTGTAACGTTACGAATCTTGGCTGCTGAGTTCTTGGCTCTGTGTATCACAGACTCTTGTTTAAGCATGGCATGTGAAGGAGCAGTAAGGGAGTGAAATTAATAAATTTATACCCAATGTCTACTATAACCCCTTCCGTCTCCGGACTGGGGGGTCGTAAATATAATTCCGTTTCCTTTATCGGCTTTTCTTAAATATCTGCAATGGGGGATCAAGGCGAGCTTTAGCTCAGGTAGTAGGATTTTTTTAAGTGATGGCATGTAAATTCTTTTTAAGATAGATGTATAGGTATTTTTTTAAGCAAAGCATTCGAACAAGTTTGTTGGAGAAAGTACTAAAAAAAACACATAACAAATGTTAGATTTGACCATCCGAGAAGGAAGTAACATGAAGACAGTCTGATGAACATCGCATGTTGCTTTTTATTTGTATCGCTTGATATTTCATGTGAGCCTTATTTTCGTCCGGCTGTCTGTTCTTTCGGACGAGCACGAAAACTTTGAATACCCAAGGAAAATCTTTAAATGGATTCATTTTGCCCTCCAGTTTTTTTTCGAGATTCAGCTAAAATTGTCGAGTGTTTTAGAAAATTATAGATGAACGTCTCGAGGACAAGTACGAACCTCAAAAATATATTTTCTAGCAACAAACCTCAAATTTTAATATAATTCCAACATTTCCAACTAATAAAAACCAAACCTGTGCTCGAGACAGGCTTTTTTGCTAGTCTTGAATGATAATTAATTGGTTATATCTGTTGAGATGGTTTATTTAAAGGGTTGTATAGTGGCATTATTCCAATCCCTTAAAAACCTTGTATTAGGCTGAAGAGGATGAAGAAGTTGCTTTTTCTGGAGATGAATTTTTAAAGTGGCAAATGGAATGGAAACTTTAAGGAAATGCTAGCGGGTATTTAGGCCTTAATGGGATTTTTCAGGCTCAAGAAAGCATAAATATTCTTACTACAAAGATGGGATTGAAATAATATTTTTTTAAGCAAACTTGATAGTTTCCCGTCATGTCATGTCATGTCACGTCATGTCCCATCAGATCACGTTTCATCACCGCATGTCATTTATGATCTCAAAAGCATTTATTTTCTTATTAAGAAAATGGCAAATGCGTCTATCTGTTTTTCCTAGTGAATTTACTCAATTTTCTTCTTTAACTTGTAAACTTTCGAATGACGTAGGATTTTCTTCAATTTCTGAATACTCTCAATCCTGAAAACGATTTCTCCAGGATTTGACTCCGGATGTTATGCCCCTATACTCGGTGGTTAAGAGTTCCGTATCATTGTATATTTTTCTTATTTAAGCTTCCAAGGAAAAATACATGATATCCCAACTGGAAAGCAAATACTGCAGTTTTCTCTCATAATACTTAAAGGGCAAATATGGTAAATTGAATTGGGAAACTGGATAGGAAAAATATCTGGGAAAGGATAGGAGAGAGAGGACAGACACAGGTGATCACTCCAATGATGTGACATAAGCCATGAAATATTAAAATTGGACCATGTACCGCTCCAGGATGGATTGCTCATCCTACTTTGAGGTCTCCTACTTTCGAGCCAAAGTTTCTCTGGACAAAAAAAACGCCCGGAGCCAGCTCCAGTAACTACCCGGGCTGCATTACAGATACACTCGACTCGGATGTCGATGTCGAAAATATTACTTGTCCTATTTGCTCCTAATATTTTCCCTATATTAACAAGATTAGTATAGCTAAAAAAAATATCCCCTCCACATGTCTCTTTGTAGAATGGAGTCTTCTTTGGTATAACCCTTTATGTATTATAAAGCTTCAAACTTCCAAACCCATTAATGTTCGACATGTATTGTATATTTTCATTTTATATGTTCGTCTCTTGGTGCATGAAAAAATCCGACATGACATGATCGTCTCTAATTCAATTTCCTTAAGCTTAACCCTCCCGTCCCCTCTCCCCCAGCACTTTTTAATGATCAAGGCAAAAGGGAGCCAGAAATCTTTACGCTTTTACACTTTTACAAAACACACACTAGTTTGTGAGCTTTTTGATCCTATTTGAATTTTCAGAAATCTGGGAATTTCAATTCCCTTTGATTTTTTTATCACACTAGACCAGAGAATACTGACGAAGCTTAGAGTTCGAGTGGAAGCCTAACTGACAATGCACGTGCATTCACAGTGTATCAGTATCACCCACATTGCATGAAATTAAATTTTAAAAATTAAGTACTAATAGTTAACAAAAAATGTTTTGAGTTTAACAGGATTTTATTAGTTTTGATTTATTAATTCAATTAAAATTTGAAAGATGACACAGATTGCAAGTCCATTGTTCGTCTTGAGTAATCCTTGTAAAAAATACTGCTCAACTATATAGATTCAAATTACAAGTTCCATGTCCCCACACAAGTCACAATTAAAATAAACACGTAACCTCTGCTTATTTAACTATACATACTTTTTGAGCTTCATTTTTATTATAAAAGGATATATTTGGCCCGAAAAGACCCGGGTTGGGATTGTGCTTAATAAGGAGAATCAAATATAAATTCCAATCTATTCTCTCCTCATTCATTCATGGGAATGGCACTTTCTAAAGAACTCTCCTTTGTAAAGCCATCAGTTATTATGAACCTAGTGGATGCAATCGGTGTGTATGTATCTCTGCACTCGGGGAAGAAGCATCATAAAGCTTTCAGACCTTTTCATACTTGAGATATGAGCATATGTACCTAACTAATCAGCTCCGTTTCATACCCCCTCTGACCTTTTTCCAGCAGCAAAAGTAGTCCAGTATGGAAGTGTTGTGATTTAAAAATATCCCAATCAACTTTATTTACAATGTATTTTAGAAATACCCGTGATCGAATCTATAGATTTAAATATACTTACCTTATTCTTATAATGGACATAATGGTCAAGGTCTGAGTACTAACATCCCATTTCGAAAAGTCCAGCTCCAGTGCCTCCAGTAATGAGTAGCAGTTCCATTCCAAAAAGTTCAGCTCCAGGAACGAGTGGCACTTTCAATTCTAAAACTCAAGCTCCATGATAAGTAACACAAACTTCCATTTCGAAAATTCCCGCTCCATGGAGCAGCACTTTCACTTTGTAATTTTTCACGGCCGTTTTCCGGGAGATTCAAATGAGAACAAAACTGATTTAAAATTTGAATACAAATCTCCCTGAACATGACGTTCGACCTGACGTTAACGTCGTTAACTTGAAGTATCATCAAGAGGAAACACTTTTATTTTGGAAAGTTCAGTTTCAGGAGGAGTACCACTGCCATTTCCATAATAAAAAGAGCAACTCGGAACGAGATAGCATGGAGAATCAGAGTATTATATTATGATGTGAGAAACTATGAATTTAAAAGTCATAACTTATCCACTTGTGGTAATAGGATCAGTGTGCAGTGCAGATTCTTCAATCATATAATACTAGCCATCGTTGCCCGAAATAACCGGCATCCCTAGGATTATGAGCATCGCAGAGATGGGGCAGTGTGCAACTAAGCATAGAGTACGCGCCAAGGTTCAACGGTGGACACACACACACACACACACGAACATCTCAAGCGAATTCTCTTTACTGATTATTATTTATTCCTCACAATCCCTTTCTCCAGTTCCCATCCGTTTAGAAGCAGAATTCGATTCCATTATTTTTCTCCACTAAAGTTGTGAATTTGAAATGGGAAACGATGCATGTCAAATCAGGCCGGTTCCATATTAAAATCCCACCCTTGAGACTAGACAAGTCATGAATGTTATTAAATTATAGATTTCACGAATATGCTACAGGACTGATTGTCTTCCTTATTTCAAATTTTAACCTCTCTCAGACTTTCCAAAGAAAATCCACAAACAAAAGCGCACACTAAAAATATGAGAATGAAAAATATTTCGAATTATGAACATTACAAACTTTGGTTTCCATTTGAAGTCCGCGCCAATTCATGGGCGCAGCATGTAGCTTTATTGTCTTTACAAAATTTGACCCTGAACCTTTGACCTAGGAAGCCCATCTATGAACTGGAGCTCGGACAGATTGAGTCAGATTCCAGAGAAGTGATCTGTTTGAGAAATCGAATCTGGGGATTCTAGATCAAACTGTTCGAGAGTTTTGGTCTTGAGTGGAGTCGACTGACGGACAGACAGACAGAGCATTCCAGATACATTTCTCCAGTTCTTATATCGTAAATGAAGCTTGTATTTTCTGTTTCCACCAGGAATTTTGAAACACCCCCGATTATGTTCAAAAGTCTCGTAACACACTCGGAGTACAAGCTAGATTTGAATTGGGAAATAGATTCTAACCTCCACCGCATCTTTTGGAGCATATACAAATGTGTGTGGATTCCACCATATAGTATGAAGATATGGAAGGAAAGCTTTAAAATTGGTTCATTGAGCCCGATTTTGGAATCCACACCGGAGATGATGGGAAGGTGATATGGATATTGGGGATACAAGTTTTAGTACTTGGAGATGCCAAAGAATTGGAGTGTGGCCCGAGGGATTCCCAACTGTTTGCTGAGGTTAAGTATTTGAATCAGTTTTGAGGGATCCTTGGATACTTGGATCCTTATCCATCCAGAAGATGACAACCTAAAGCCATTACCCACCATGACCTAACCCCCGTGAGTTTGCACAGTTATTGAGAAATGTGGGTGAACTCCTTTACATGAAAAGTGGTGGTGGCACTCGAGCACTGTCTTTAGCCAGTCAAGTGCAATCTTTTAACTCTTTGGAATGGAGTTTTTTGAGTAAACACTTTTAAAAATATGTCCTATATATTATACCCGGGACCCGGGTGGTTTTGTCACCCGGTTTGGATTGTAGTGAGAAATGGACGTAGATAATAATAGGATTGTACTTGGAAGGAAGAGAGCTTAGGCCTTAGGGGGATTTTTGGGATTTTGGTTTGATCTTATTTGTGTTTGATTTTCGCTGATTTTTCTAACAAGTTTATTTGAACGCAAATAGTAATTAATAATGATTTTCGGAAATCATCAAGATCTACAAGATATAAAATACGTTTCTCAGTCCGGGGATCATGGATTTTCATTTTCTGAGTAGGTTTAAAAACTACCATTTCCGTCCACTTGCCAAATAATCCTCTGCTCTACGAACCATCATGCCATCAAGTCTAAACCTGATCAGGAAAAAATCAGCAGTAGGTATCAAAACAAAGAGACACATATTTAAGTATGATTCTTACTTGGAAGCATTTAAAATTCCACATAATACTTTCCATTAAAGCTCAGGCAAGTTTCCGAAACATCTCCTACGCTTTTCCGAAATCTCCTAAATGCGGTCAAGAGATTCTAAAAAGTCAGTCTCAGTGTTTGACTAGATCAATCGTTTTAGTATCGGGAATTCCTAATTAAATTTCTAAACATATAATGCCTCTGTTTAAAAGTTTTGGTCAGAGCCCAGGGAAAGTAATGAGACGAGTTTCGCCCACCCGGGTCCAGGTTAATGTACAACACCAGAACATCACTTTAAAAGATTATGATCTACGGGTAGATTGACAAAAGTCCCCTTTTCAAAAGTGACTAAGCAACCTGTGCCCCCACCACCACTTCATTTCAAACATTTGACTTTTGAAATTCGAGATATGAAATTCCCCATTTCAACTCTCAAATACCTTTGTAGCTAATATTTTCTGCTTATTGCAAAACAGCCATGGTTAGAGTTACCCGGAGTTCAGTTTGATTAATACCCGGTTCATTGTCCCAATGCCGAAACTGAGCTTCTAAATGAAAATAACGTTGACGCTCAAGTGAACGATCAAACAAATTGACTCTGGAATCAAGTCCCTTCCATGAACCTCCAGTGACTTTCTCTCCATAGTTGACCAGAGGTTTTTATATAACGAAGTCTGTGTTTGATTTCCACGCTTATGCCTCACAGAACATTTCTAATCCCTTCCTGGAACAATTGGTCTGCTGAGAATTCATTTCCAATCGTTTGTACGGGTTTGCATAATCCGGGCGTCTATTTATTGGGTGTGGAATTCTAAATCTTTCCATTCCAAAAATTCATCATCAAAATCCAAGAAGATCCCAAGAAGGTCCCGAGGGTGCTCAAATATATTTTCAAAGTCCGCTCCCAAGTCCTTTGACGAGGTGTTAAGTGTCAAGGGAACGTGATTAATTAGAGGGCGTGATTCATTTCACCTGATGGATTACAAAGAGGGCCCATTCACCAGTAAATTTCCTAGCGACACTAAATCAACCCGTAGGAGCGTAAGCTCAGCTCAAGGCTACTCACTGCTACTAACAATGCGAGTACTTTTGGAGATAAACCCCAAATGAGGTGCCATTAGTCTTAAAAAATCAAGTAAATAATACTGATCATCATGAAATTAATTTTGT